>PVIR01004801.1:0-76343 GCA_004026965.1 Petromus typicus | reverse complement strand
GGCCGAGAAGAGCAAACCGCTTGCGTGGCAGCCAGGAAGCAAAGGGAGAAGAGAGATAAACCCTTCCGGGTCACACACCCAGTGACCTGCCTCTTCCCACGAGGCCCCGCCTTCTAATACCACATTTAACCGAATCGCCCCCGTGGTCCAATCCTCTTTCAGTAGAATCCGCACATATGAGCAGATAGATACAAACCATAAGGAAAGTAGGTGAAGAAAAACCTTATCCTTCTGTCCAAAGAATGAGCGTATCTTGTGGGGTAGAATTTAAAATTTTAAAAAATTTCCCAAGGCAAACCTTTGTCAGGAATCTATAGTCTTGTATCAGGAACAGAGTCCCAGAGCAACCTGCATCTCTGGGAGAAAATAAAATTCTCTCTGACACCAAAGAAACTGGAAAAGAAGCTCTTATGATTTGAAGGGGGCAAGAAGCTTTGTATCTTTCTTTCTTTTTTCCTCTTGTCACTTGGCCCTGAGGTGGACTTAGGAGCAGGAAGTGAGACTAAAACACAGTGAGGCTAAAACCCTGGCTCTGTAGTGAATATAACAGTAAGGAGGACCTTTGAGGTTTGGGGACTGTTGGAGAAGCCACAGAGAGGACAAAGCTGGAAAAAAGGATTCTATAAATTTGTGAAGAGTATCCAAAGGCTTTGTGCTGCATGCCTGGATAACAAAAGCTTCAAGAGCTGACAACAGCACACTTTTCTCTAGAGGGCAATACATGCTCTGGATATGGCTCGAGTGTTTTCTGGGGTCCATATGTTAAAACCTTCTCAACTAGAAAGACAAAGTTCTAATTACAAGCTTATATTTTGTCTATTCTGTTTCTAATTTGAGAATGCTTTGTCTTTTCCTTTACAAGCCTTTCTTGCATTAATAGCCATAGCAACTGCACAACTACATATCTTCATATGTAGTTCTTCTTTATCTCAATCTGATTACCAATAAAGATAAATGGCTTGGACTGACAGGGTCTTTACTGGTTGCTCAACATTGGTCGCCCTGGCTCCCCACTTTTTTCTTTAATTCTGTCTTTGAATCTTTCTTCAACCCTTGTCATACACTGGGCAGGAGACTGAAACCTACTGCAGAGTATCTGGTATGTATACTTAAAAAAAACCTTAAAGAAACAAGAATGCCATATCTCTATATTCCAGAAATTTTTTTAAAAAAGAAAAGGAATCTGGGTGTGTGCTACATACCTGTACTCCCACCTCTCAGGAGACTAAGGCAGGAGGATCATCATGAGTTCAAGGCCAACCTAAAAAAGAAAACTTCAGTGCCATTCTAAATCCTGGCCTATAGGGTGCAGAAATGACCCTGGTTGTCTGGTCCCTGGCCGAGGAAGATAGGACAGAAGAATATTTCTCCTGGGATGTGAGAGCCATGTGGAAGACGCATCAGAGCTTAGACATACTCAACTTGTTAGAAATCTGCTGGCCCTGAGAGGAGTGGTATCTCAAGAATTAGCAAGGTCCTGAGTATAACCACCATCACGAAATACACAGAAGCATTTTAAAATGTGGTTGGAGCGCAGCTGCCCCCCCACCATGTGGTACAGACGGTCTCCAGTTCGCAATGGTTTGACTTAAGGATTTGTTTGCTTGTTTTTACTCGGGATTAAATTCTGGAACTTTGTAGGAAGCTATATCCCAGTCATTTTTAAATTTTTTATTTTGTGACAGCATCTGCTGAATTGCCCAGGCTAGACTTACACTTGAGATCCCCCAGAGCACTAGGATTATAGACATGTGCCACCACATCCAGCTTGACAAGATTATTAAACTTTATGATGGTTACCCCCCCATGTGATGATCCAGCTTTTCACTTTCAACACAGTGTTTAATACATCGTGTGAGATTTACAGCACTTTAATATCGAATAGGTTGTGTGTTAGATGGTTTTGCCCAACTGTAGGCAAGCCAGGCTGAATAATGATGTTTGGAAAGTCAGATAAAGTGCAGTTTTGTCTTATGCTATTCTCAGTTTACAATGGGTTTATTCAGACATAACCCCGTTCACTGTAAGTTGAGGACATCTGTACATGTACTGGACTAACCGTTGGTAGAATTCAAAAGTTTGGAAGCTAAGTACTGGTGACACCCAATGTCCCCAGAGGAACCCATGCTGTACCAGACTGAGATTCTGTCCCCAGTGACCAGGGAAGCACTCGTCCAGGATACCCATGAAGGTTCTACTGACTCTGTCCTGTAAATGAGGGTTTTTATGGTGGAACAGAAGTCAAAGGCCGGAGTTCCCATGGTAACAAGGGCAATCACTGATCACTGGGTGGGTGGGGGTCTGGATTGCTGCTACCCAGTCGCGCAGGGAGGAGCTTTTCTGGAACCCGGGTTTCACTGGAGCAACTTGTGGTGCACCCAGGTCTGGGGGTAACTGTATAGAGAGCACTCATGGCTTGATAAACCAAGGCCACCTCAGGTCCCAGAAGCCAAGGGACTCGGATGAGCTGAATTTCAGGCCAGGGAAAAAGGGAACCTCACCTAGGCTGTGGGTTCCCAGGGGCAGATGTGAATACTAATTGTGTACTTGGGACCAGATGCAGAGGGCGGGAAGGGAGCCTGTCAACTCTTCTCACAGATCATCCCTATCTGCGGCCTTGAAGGCACAGTGTCCAGGGCTGAAGCTGGGCCCAGAGGGACTGAGTGGTGCAGGCAAAGCCCATAGCAGATCTCGCTGGCCTCCACTCCCCTGCAGCTTCCCTCTGACTTCAGCCACTGGTGCGGCACAGTTGTGGGTGAGCTCGGGCTTGCTGTGTGCCCGTATCTAGCATGACAGGGATCGTTCCCTTGCTAGTGCAGGGACCTTTCCAGTGACGGAGTGCATTCTGTCCACCACTGGAGAAGTAAGTGCCCCCTGGGGAAACCCTCCACCCAGGGCACAGGGGCTGGCGGATGACGCTGCAGCCTCCTCTCTGTAGGACGGTGCTTCTGGAAGATGCTCTGTATTCCTCTCAGGGGTCTCTGCAGAACAGAGCCCCGTTAGCCGAGCAGTGATGACATATCTTGCTCTTGGCTTCGTCTCCTGTCCTATACCCTACTCCATGCTCCTTGTTTGCTTCCTGAGATGTCTATCAAGACCTCAAAACTTCTTGAGAGACCTTGAACCAGGCCTTGGATTTTACTTTGGGGGGCATTGAAAGGAGGGTCCCTCCTTTCAATTGAGGGGCACCGATGAAGGACTTTCTAGTGTTTTTGGTGACTGCTATTTCTGACACATATAAAAGAGACCGTCATGCTGAGGTGTGAGCTCTTGTAGTCACATATGTCCGGTTCAGATGTAGCTAAGGTACGTAAAGGCCTGGGACCTGAGCAGATTAGCCGTTCATAAGCTGTTCTCCCACTTGAGCTTCCAAGATAACAGCTCCTTCTAGGAGAGCAGTAGACTGGATGAGGTCTACTTCGTGGTATCTGGGGTGCACAGAGCAGGTGAGGGGTAGATCTTTTACAAAGGATCAGCACCTGGATTCCCTGGGAGACTAGAAGAGGCCTTGAACTCCACTCCAGATTGGTCCTCTCAATCCAGATTAATTGCTGTTGATGTTTCTCGCACATAATTTTCAGTGAGACAGGATCATGTGGAAGGCCGTAAATACACATTCACATTCAAGTGACAGGTAATAAACTCAGCTCCAACAAGTCACTTGAGCCCTAATAAATCTCCAGTGCGTTTTCTTCCCTGGAGCCTGTAAATCAGGCCCAATCTCTGCCTTCTTCATTGCTGTCCGGACGGCCCCTGCTTGCCATCCATCACCTGCAGGTGGAGCATCCGACAGCTAGCCCCCACGCTGCCCTCCGCCCCAGGCACATCCGTCACGGCTGACCCCACATCCTGCCGCCACCTTGGGGGGCCCAGTGTCTGCGTGATTTTAGCTCTCCCTTGGGCCTTGGAGCAGCAGCTCTTCCTCTCCTCCATACTATGGTTTACATGAGCCTGATTGGATTTTAATAACTGGGGACATTTCTCTAAGTCTTGGAAAATGAACCCAAGATCTTCATACTGAGATAGAGCCACAGCCATTTTTACTTTTGAGACAGGATCACGTTAAGTCTCAAAGTTTCCTAGGTTGGACTCAAACTTGTGATTCTCCTGCCTCAGCCTCCCAAAGTGCTGGGAGTAGAGGTATGTGCCATCAGTCCTGCTTTAACCACTTGAATCTTTCTAAAATCAAGCTGTCACTCCGCTTGGCTTTGCCTGCTCCTCAACTGTGCTTCTGTGGGTGATTTGCAAGTGGCTGCCCAGCCAGAGAGTCTTGAAATCCTCTCCTAGTTTGCAGTCAGATCCAGTGGACTGAGTGGTCCTGTAAATAAAGGTCTTCAGCTAACTTCTATTTCTGAGCCTCCAGTTGTTAGCTGCAGGATGGGAACAGTGCTATTCCCAGGGGATGTGTTGGTGAGGCAAACTCAGGAAGTAAACCCTAGAGAAAGCCCCAAGCTCAGCCACTTTACCCAACATAAAGACTTAGTTGTTGGCCCTAAAAGTCCAATATGACAGCCTCCCTTCATCCTTCTAGCTTTAGCATCTGACATATGCGTCTCTCTAGATCACTTTAGGGGAAAAGAGAGAGATGGAGAGAGGACACTGGTTCAGAACTGCTTCGACCCAGAGGTGACTTGGGTTACTTCTGCTTGAAACCTATTGGCCAGAACTAGTCATGTGACTCCAGGTTAATTGCAAAGGGTGCTGGGAAGTAGAGATTCAGAGTTCTAGGGTTATAGGTGTGCTCCACCACACCTGACTCCAGAGCTATACTTCTAGCACGTGCTCAGGAAGAGGGTTCATCTCAGGCCTCTCCTTCAGGGCTAAGCCCTCTGCCCTTCGCACTCTGCCTTTCCCTCAGGATGGCCCCTCACTGCACCCTGGCTCCTCCCAGCCTCTCTGCTGGCTCCAGGCTCCCATCACTCAACATCCTGGCTCCTGTCCATTGCTGGGTCCTCCCTGTAGGAAGCCATCCAGGGTTTCCCTGGGTCTTGTAGGTGCAGGGAAGGGGTGGGCTGCTGACATCCTGGGTGGCTTGAGGGCTGTGTGTGGTGAGGGAGGAGGCAAGGGTTTCGCTGGGGTAGGCCCACTCATGGAGCAGCCTCCACAGAGAAGCCTTGAGACTCCATGGGTGAGCTCCCCATACATATTCTGTCTGCTTCAAGAGTGAAACAGCAGGCAAGGTGTCTGTCGCATGAAGGCAGGGAGGACAAAGTCGGGAGACCAAAGCCTGGCTTGGCTGGTGGGAAGATACAGATGAGCCCTTTCTGCCATCCAGGATAGAATCAAAACCCCCAGGGCAACCCTGCCAGTGGCTGGAGACAGACAGCTGAGCACATGGACCGTGGGGGTTAGCCGCAGCCCTGAGCCAGCCCTCACCCTGTCCAGGCCTCAGCTTGCCCATCAGTGTCCTGGAGGGTGGATTCATCCTGTCCACCTGACGTGGTCATCCCCAGAGTGTTTGTGGGGTTGGGGCAGAGATGGAGGGATTCAAATCAGCTGGACTCTGCTGGGATCTAAACCATTGCCTGGGACCCATGCTGTTCTTACTACTGCAGGTCAGCCTGGGCCCAGGGCTCCTTTTCACCTCTTGTTCCTCCCACCTCAGGCATCAAGTCTGTGGCTTTTCCCGAGGGGAAGGTTGTCTCTTTTCCATCTCCTGTCCTCGAAGGCACCCTGTAAAATACCAAAAATAAACATGCATGGCTTTCATTTGGGGAGGCCTAGTCTTTCCCCTCTTGTCACTTTTTGCCACGACATACTAGCCTTTCATCTGTGCATCCTGGTCAGGAGGCCATCGGCATTGTGTCCCAGCCTTATAGGTCAGACCAGGATTTGCTCTGTGAACACTGGGGTCTGAACAGGGGCTGCCTGGGGCAGGTGACACATCGAACAGACGAGGAGACACTGTGTCTTGAAGAATGAGTAGAAGTTCATCGGGTAACAAAAGTGAGGGACGAACATTCCCAGCAGAGGGGCAATAGGCACAAAGAGACAGGGACAAGAGCAGACTGGTGCATTGTGGGAGCAGCTGCAAGTTCAAAGAAGCTGGACTAAGATGTCCAGGGGCAGAGACAATGGCTGGAGGGTCCGGGAGGGCTGGGTGTGGAGGCCTTGAGGACCAGTAAGGGACCCACATTATGTGTGAGGAAAGTGGAGGGTCTGTCCATGCAGCATGCACTGCCTCCCCCAGGCAGCCTCTGTGCTGACCTCAAATTTGGCGGGGACAAGCCAGGACACCCGCCCACCAGACCCGCCTTTGGAGCAGCACCGGCTTTTGTGCTGATGGTGGTGGGGTGGCCCTCTTCACCCCACAGTCAGCTTCCTGGGCAAAGGCAGTTCTTGAAAGAACCTGGAGAGAGCTTCCACAGAAAATGACCCTTAAAAAGTCAACAGTTCTGTGATTTTTGTAGAAATTAATTGGGAGCACATGTGTCCTACTTTTAATAAATTGCAGGGATCAAAGGGAAATGAAAGTCCTTTGGGAGGAAGAGACAAAGGGTCCCTTTTCTGGCTGGAACACCCTATACCACCATGTTGGAGCATGTGACCCTCTACCCAGTGACCTCTGTGCAGCCCAGCTGGGCACAGGCCACAGAGTGGGCTCAGATGTGGGCCAGACCCGAGGTGCTCCCAGAAAGGGAGGTGACAGCCATGTGCCCAGGGCTGCAGGAGCCTCGAGAATGCGCTTGGCTGGCTCTGTGTGGGAAATAGTACAAGAAAAGCTAGAGAAGAGCCTGGAGGAGCGTGCTGCGGACACAGGGCTGTCTCGAGGGCACTGCTGAAGTGCCCGCACTTTCCCTGCTCCTTTCCAGAAGCTCTCTGAGGCTATGATGAATGGCCCTGGACCCACAGGCAGGAGCTCGGCTGACTTCCCTGTCTAAGGGACTGAGTCAGACTATGACGCTCAGGGTTCTCAGAACAGGAGGAGCCAGGGACGGGCAGCCCCTCAGGGGGCCACACCAGGCTGGCTCTGTCTGCCTCGGGGACTGTGGTCACAGGGAGGATGATGGACAAGGTGGGGCCCCAAATCCAAGGGGATCGCAAGTTCAAACTCAGCCTGGGCAAGGGAGTGACTTAGGGAGATCCTGTCTCAAAATAAAAAAGACCTGGAGATGTAGCTCAATGCAAAGGCCTCTGGATTCAGTCCCCAGGAGAGAGACAAAGACACATACACACACACACACACACACACACACACACACACACACACACACACAGAGAGAGGGAGAGAGAGAGAAAGGTCCTCAGGTCCTACCCAGGGGTCCCTGAGGCTCCACAAGGAGAAAAGGACACAGACAGGGAGCGTGGATGACCCACATAGTTCTGTGTCCATCCCACAGAAAAGGGGGAAGACAGGAGCTCTGCCCACGACAGTTAAGGCCTCTCACATGTCACCACCAGGGCAGCAGACCAAGGGCTCCCTCCTGGCCCAGCTCCCCAGCCGGGAGCTGAGCCTCAGCCGCCCCCACCCTGCATGGCAGCACTCCAGCCCCGCTGTCGGCCTGAGCTAATCCGGCTAGACAAGCTGGTATCTTGGCACGTCCCAAGGCCCCGGGGCCGCGGGAGCTTCAAAAGGAAAATTAATGTCTCTTACTAGCAATTAGAGGAAATTATTCAGATAGAAATCTTGTTTTATATCTCCTCATCCTTGTTTTCCAATCCCAGCCTTTGATTTCTTTCTTCTGTGGGGATTCTCAGAAAGCACGGGCCTCTTGCACCTCAGTCTAATGAGCACCAGGCACACCTGGCGACGCCCCACCACGCCTGCACCTCAAGCCCTGAGGTCTCCTGGGGCGGGTGGGGCAGTACTCTGAGGTGGGCAGTCGTGGGTGGGCCCTGCCCTGGCTGGCTTTTCATTTCCACTGCCCGAGGGAAGCGGCACTGGGGCCACAGACCTGGTGAGGTCACAGGGCTGCTGCTGGCTGCGGGCCATGTGGGGCCTGGGAGGAGGGTCCTGGGCAGAAGCCAATGCCCTTCCCGTCTGAAAAGGGACACCCTGAGCCTACACCTCGGTGCTGTGTCAGGTTGACTGTCTGTGCCCGGAGCCTGGCAGACCCACCTGCTGGTTCCTGCCCTCACCTCTTCCTCACTACTCCACACCCCACGGCAGCAGCCTGGACTCCTGGCTTGTCCTAGGCAGGGGCTGACCTGTGCCCCAGGGTCCTACACAGCACTGGCCTGACCTCAGCCATCTTCTCTTTCTCTACTTGGCTGACTCCTGGACCTCCTCTTGGTCCAGCCCTACCTCACCTGTTCAGAGCCCAGGTTCAGACTCCACCCACCCGACAGCAGGAAACCCAGCATGGAGCCCTGGCTGTTCCCCAGCTACTCATGGGCTCCTGGGAGCTCCTGGAAGCCAGGGAGAAATCTGCTTCATCTCCAGGTCCCCAGCACTGGGTGGCTCAGAAGCAGCTTCTGTAAGTGGCAAGGACCTATTGACAAAGACAAGCATTTATTAGACAAGGCACCAGGAACAGAGTTGAGACATCTGTTCTCATCTCAGTCACCACCCCCCGAGTGACATGAAGAACTCACCCTTCCATCCCTCCCTCCATCCATCCATCCATCCACTCACCCACCTATCCATCATCCATCCATTCATATCCATATACTCACTCAACCACTCACCTAATGTATCTATCCATCTGTTATCTCTTCGTGCATACATTCATTTCTCCATCCATCTTTCCTTACATCCAATCACCCATGCAGTTATCCATCTATCTAATCTTCCCTCTCATCCATCTACTCTACTTAAGATCCCTCACTGAGGGCCCCTGCCAGCCTGGCCTGTACTGGAGTCAGGGAACAGGAAGGAGTCAGAAGCAAGCCCTGCCTCCAGTGATGCCCACCAGGTAGAGGTGGTCGGCCCACTGCAGACAGGAGGTGATGAGGAGGCTGAGCTCATCCTCGAAGTGCAGCCTCGGTGCTGCTGCCTTGCACTCTGGCTGGTATAGGAAACCCCAGGGATCAGGGATAGTTCATGGGTTCAGTTAGGAGGTAGACAGATAATGCAGGCACAAACAGATTATTGAGTTTGTTCCCAGCTACATGACTAGGAAGCTTTTGACTTGGTGTTGTCCTCTGGACCCTGTGTGTTCCTCGTGCCCTGGAGTGTCCCTGTAAAACCTGGAGGATGGGTGGCATCCCTGTGCCTCCTCAGCCCCAGCCAAGGTGCCCTTGCTGCTTCCTTCGAGTCAGCCTGCTTATGCTCAGGGGTCAGCCTGGCACAGAAGGCCACGTGCATCCCTGAGGCCATGAGGGAGGAGAGAGGAAGCAGAGGGAGGAGAGGGTCTAGCTTCACCTTGGCCTTGATCTGTGCTTCCCAACGTTAACTTTCACCAGCCCCCAAATTCTGGTCTAATTGCCCCATCTTGCATTGTGCCTTGATTCCATTTGGGGAGAGAGTGGAGACAAATAAATGGACACATCTGTGTCCTCTGTCCCTCACAGTTACTCAGCACCCCTCCTGCACGCCCACTAGACCGCTGTGGTGGGAAGACAAGAGCACAAACCCACCAATATTCTTGGACCTGTTACAAGAACCAGTCATTTTTAGTAAGTGACAGGCTAGATGATGTCACAGTGAACCTCAAAACAGCCATAGTGACAGTGTTTACACCATAGTGAGAATTGGCAAATGATACCTACTAGGGCATTTCCTCTGCATTTCCCAGCATACAGCTGAATCTGCCCCTCCTTGGTCCTGTCCCCAGGGACTCCAGCAGTCCAGTGAGGGCAGTCCCAGGTCCCTGGAGATCCTGATCCTCCCAAGAGACAGAGAATGATCTCTTGGGGGACTTTCTGATCCCCTGCCCTCCTCTGTGCCCTTGCTGTCTTTTTGTTCCTTGAGGGACTTCAGGAATTCAAGAGTGGTTTCATTCACTCAACATCTGGGGAATGTTACCACCTGTCAGACACTGGGCTGCAGGCTGGGGACCTAGGAATAGGACAAACCTGCTGTCCTCTACCAGCTCACAGAGACCTGTCTGTGCCCGGTGCAGTATACACCTTACCTTGTTTAATGCTCAGACACATGGACCCATTTTGTAGGTGAAAGACTGAGGGGCCCGGAATGTCAGATTAGTAGTTTCTTCCTGCCTAGCTCCAAACACCCAAACCCTCCAGAATGACAGCAGCAGTTCTTTTTTTTCTGGTTCCACCTTCAACATAGCTCAGAGAGGAAGCTGTCCTTTGCTCTGCGAGGAAGACCTGACACTCAGAGAAGATGATGAATCCAACAGACAAGCTTGGAGAAAAATGCAGGGTTCAGGCTCAAAACTCAAGGTCACAGTGCAAGGTCAGCCTGCTCTTGGATGGGACCTGTGAGCGAGGAGCCTGAGCCCTTATCTTGGCTCCATCAGCAGTGCCAGGGGTGATCTTGGAGGAGTGACTTCACACCACTTTACCCATCCCATCCCTCTGGGCCTAAAGTCCCTCTGAGACCCCGGCCCTGGTGTCCATGGCCACCTGGCTTTGTGATGGGGAGTCCTACAAAGCCTGCAACTCAGGGCAGCCTGGAAAGAACTGTCTAATCTCTGTCCTCTCACTTGTAAAGCTGGGACAACAGTGCAGGATGTTGTAAGGACACAATGGCAGCAGACTTTCAGCAGCCCTTTGAAGTGCTGGGTGGAAGTTAACATCACTATCTGGGAACATGTCTTCGCTGCCTGCTGTGGGGTTCATGCATCTCATGGACATCCAGGTGCTCAACTAACACCTGCAGTCACATCCCTTTACCCACCCACGTGGATACCAGTAGGTGACACCAGGGGTTTAAGATAGACACAAATCATTCACCACTTCCTGTCTGTCTCCCTTCTCTGGAGTCTAGGCAGTCCTTGGGACTGCTTAACACAAAGCTCCAGTGCTTGCATCTGCTTCTTCCTTCTTGGAACCTCACTTTGGGGACATAGTGTCTCAGGTCCTAGTCATTGTGCCCCAAAACATGTAGCGAAGCTACTTGCAGGCACAGCTACTGTCAGGGGCCCCAGAAAAACCCTGCCAACATCCAACAGGTGGCACCAGTTATGTGAATGGGCCATGCTGAGCAGTCCAGCCCAATGGACCCAGACGGCAGCAGCCAACATCATAGGAAACAGAAGAGCCACCCAGCAGAGCCCAGCCACCATAGGATGATAAGATTTAACATAATGTTTGTCACAAAGATACTTACTGCTTTATGCCATATGTTCAGGGCAGTTGGATACATACTAAGCAAAAACAGGGTAACCCACTTATGAGGATTTTGTGAATCTGTTTACTATTTATTAAAAAATACTATATATTCTATTACACAGAAGAGGAATTGGAAATATAAACAATTTGGTGCACCTTCATGCACAGCCCACTAGGTAGAAATGATTTTAATACTTTAAAACGACCAGAAAAAAAGAAAATATTTATTTTGTAACCTATGTTCAAAAACTATTCAAATTTTGGTACCTACAAGTGAAGTGGACATAAACTGCAGGAATGACAATCTGTTTCTGTATCATTTGATGACAACAGAGTTCCTGGGGTGGAGACAGAGACCACAAAACCCAGAGAACCTAAACTGTTTACTTTCTTGCCCTTTACAGGAAAAGCTTTCACTCCCCTTCTAGGCCCCACAGCCCCCAGAGGGCGCAACTGCATCCCAGATACTCTGACACTCACCTGACCTGCTGGGGGCCTCGCTGCCTTATTCACTTCCGGGCCCCCTGAGACACATCAGAGCCCAGTACCCCCAGCCCCCAGGATGCCAGCACAGGACTCTGACCTGGCATCTTCTTGAGCCAACAAAAGTGCTGCAGAGAACTGGGACCAACCCTGATCTGGGCTCACCCACCTCCCCCAGCCTCTGTCAGGGCCTCTGGGTGGGCAGGAGAGGCTGACGGTGGCCTCTTGCTAACCAGCTGACATTGACAACCAGGATCCAGGAGAACAAGGAGCCCATTCAGCACACAAGGCTGGTGGTCAAGTCAGGTGCATGATGTCACCTCAAAAAAGCCTGGCAGGCCTGCCTGAGGGGCCCAGAAGCCTTTGATGACCCAGAATTGAGGATACAGATCACAGGCCCTCAGACCTCCTGGGTCTGGCTGACTCCTTACTTTTGGACACTGGTGCCCAGAAAAGGGCCCAGATGGGGCCCAGGCTGGGCAAGAGACTTGAGGGGAGACGGGCAGTGTGTCTACCTGTAGGACCTTGAATATGAGCCAGGTGGGTGTGGTCAGCCCCAACAAGGCTCCCTGGTGACATCAGACACACACTTCCCCGCCATGGCTCCACACAGTGGGCCCTGCTGGGGGCTGCCCTGAAAGGATGTTGCTCCCAGGCTGGCCTGTGGCTAGGCTTTGGTCTCCATATGGTCACCCATGCCCTAGGGCAAAGGAACCAGCCAAAGGAAGAGGAGAGACAGTTGGCTCTTTCTTGGGCAGAGCCTGCCAGCTTCTGGGCCTGAGTTCACAAGGCAAATCCATGGAGCCAGAGCCAAACCAGAGGAGAGAGAAGGCGGGTAGCTGGAAGGACCCTGCCTGTCCCCAGCTCCACCCTCAGGGGCTGATGGCAGCCTGGCTTTGTCATGTGATCACAGACAGGAGCCCAGGACAGGGCGCACATTAACCTTTTACCGGGTCCAGTGGTGGCTTCTGTCTTCACTCCTGCGCCCAAAGCATGGACCTCCTGCCCATTCCCACTGAGAAGTCAAAGCCACAGAATCCAAGGAGGCTGCCTGTGCCCTGGCAGGTGTGGCTCACCCATGTGAGGGTGACTTCTGTCTCTGTCACCAGCAGCAGCTTCTCCCCTGGGCTCAGGATTCTGCACAGCTCATTCTGTGAATTACAGATGAGTCCCCAGCTCCCTCAAGAACAGAGGCTGGATGTGCACCTGCTCTGACTCCAGGGCCTCATGGGAGTCTGGCCGCACGAGGGACCTGGGATGCTTTGCAGAAGACACACA
Source organism: Petromus typicus (assembly GCA_004026965.1). NCBI lineage: Eukaryota > Metazoa > Chordata > Mammalia > Rodentia > Petromuridae > Petromus > Petromus typicus. Next base: position 63,404 of record PVIR01004801.1, on the reverse strand, counting down.
TTCAGGAAGTCCCGTTCACTGCTCCCTCCGAGTGGAGATACCAGGCTTTGAGGACAGAGGGTCCCACACCTCCATGGCCTTTGGACAAGTGTCTTGGCTTCTCTGAGCCTCAGTTTCCTCAGCTATAGAATGGGGTTATTAGGGCCCACTCCCCCACAAAATAATAGGAGGCTGAAGTCAGGCTTCCAAGAGGCTGAGCCTGTGATGCCCCATGCAAAAGGCCAGCACCCAGAGGCTGCAGAAGATGAGGTGCTCTCCAGCCCCAACTCTCCTATCCCTGGATCTCCTGGGAAGCTGACCTGAGCCAGGGGCTGGGACTTACACAGGAGATGGTGGGAGAGCCCCGGCTGGAGCCCTCAGCCTGCCTTTGGGGGTCCATCCTTCCACTCGCTACCTGTGTGTCCCAAGGCAAACTGCCACTCCTCTCTGAGCCTCAGCTCCCCATGTGTGGGTTGGATACTCCTGCCAGCCTGGCCCACTGCCCAGTGGCAACCTCAGAGCGGAGGGCTGGTGCCCCCAGACTGTGTGCCAGGTGGCCAGGGCCCCTCTGTACTCAGTGACAGGAAGCTTACCCCAGCCCTGGGGGGTCCTTGCCAGGAGCTCTGCCTGGCCCAGAACTGCCCAGCCTGACCTGAGACTCCGTCCCAGAGTCTCTAAGCCAAACAGTGGGGCTCGGGGGCTCTCACCTCTCTTCTCTTCTCTTGTGGTTGCCGGGCCCAAGCCAGCTCAGTCTGCAGTCTTTGTGGGAGACTCCTGTCTGCCCACCTAACAGAGCTTGCAGCAAAAGAACCAGTATCAAGGGTACAGAGGACTATCTTCTCTGCACAAGGCCCACGGGGACCAGGGCCAGGTTGGGCCAGTGTGTGCAGAGGACCTGGCTGCCCTCGGGGCTGTCCTGCTGCCCTGTGCCACAGTGTGCAGCCTGGGGCCTTCCACCTCTGCCTTGTAGGACCGTCAGCACCCAGACATGTTGGGAGGATGGGAGGACAGATTGGGTAGATGGAGTAGGGCAGCCCTAGTGCAGTCAGGGAGCCGGAGGTCACCAGCACCCCTGGTGGAGACAGGGACAACTACTCCTATCGCTGTCATGGGGACCACGTGGGTTCCAGAGTGGATGGTTGTGCCAGGCTCTGCACCAGGCCCTGGGAGGCCCATGAGGCTGAACTCTAAGTGCTCAGTGCCTTGAACTCGGCTTGTGCACCATGCTACATCCTCAGCCTCTTATTTTTATTTTTATTTTTTTTATCTTGAGACAGAATCTTGCTACATTGCTAAACTTCCCAGTGTTGGGCTTGAACTCTTGATCCTCCTGCCTCAGTGTTCCCAAGTGCTGGGATGACAGGCACCATCCACCTCAGAGTAGTCCTTTTAACCCCCAAGTCCTCCACTGCCAAGATTCCCAGGCCCCAAAAGTCAGTCAGAGTTGGGCAATGCTGAGAAAGCGTCAGTAGGTGGCACTGTGGGGCCATGCGGCTGCCCTGGCTGCGAGAGTCCGTCTCCCAGGCACAAGGGGGAGTCCTCCCCACCCTGGCAGCAAATATCACCCTGGGAGGCGACACCACTCACCCTGCCTGTCCTGAGGAGCTCGGTGAGGGCCAGGGAAGGGTCACCCACTGACCTCCAGGTCACACTGCTTCAGAGGCAAACCCCAAATCCTTTACCCCAGGGGGTCTCCAGAGAGCCCCAGGACCTTACTCTGGAGTCTGGCAGGAGCCTCCCTTCCCCCAGGAGCGGACGTTCCACAGCTTGGACGCTAAGCCCCAGATTAAAGTGGCTCTGCCTGCCCCCCCCCAAACTGTTTCTATCCGAGATCCTCAGGAAACCACCAACAGTCTAGGTTCCCCAGAGGACAGGATATGCACCCCATGCAGGATGCCCTCTGCCCGGTAAAGGGACTCCCAGGTCTTTTGTTGACCTGCACACACCTGAGTCCCACCTTCCAGCCCCCAGTCATCACCTGAGAGGCCATGTGTTCACTGTTGTCCCCACTGTAAGATGTGCACTAGCACCCAGCACCCCAGGGACAGGTCGTGGTCTGGCATTTGAGCATGCTCAGAAGTGGCAGAATGACAGGGAAAGATGGGGAGACAGAGAGGAGGTGGGAGGCCCGCAGCGGAGAGCGCAGTCCCTCCTGGACCTCAGCTTCCTCTTCCATTCACTAGGCCATTTGCACTGTGGGGACCCTGGGTCCTTCTGGCCTTCTGCCGTGGGCTCTGTGACTCTGGCTGGACCCCAGGGAGTGCACCAAGTGCTGAGAGAGGGTCTTCTGGCTGCTGACTGAGGACCACTAGCCTGGCCCACCCTTCCCATGTGGTTCCCATGGTGGCATGCATACCTCCAGTTGTGGGGGGCTCTGTGGGGCTCCCGAGGAGTCTCACACTGTCTGCCCAGCACAGAGACTGGAAGACAGGCCATCCCCTGACCATCCACATAGCTTTCAGGACACTGTCCTCATCCTGTCCCACCCACCTCCAGCCTCTTCTCTTTGGACTGGTCTCTATCCTCCTTTGTCCTCTAAATAGTGGGCCTGGCCCTCATGGGGTGAGGGTTCTCTCCTTGGCAATGTAGCCTCCGCTCTCTTGAACTCCTCCGTCATTGTGTCCCTCTGCTGGGCGACCTCAGCCTCTAGTTCATGTGCTCTCTGAGCCCAAGAGGAGAGGCTGGCGGCTGGTGGCTCCAGCTTCAGCCACACACACCTGAGTAGCCCCAGCTATGGGTCCAAAGTGCAGCCCTGGCCCAGCAGGAGGGGCACAGGGGTTGGCAGGAGAAAGCCTAGGCCTGGAGAGTGTGAGGGTGAGAGACAGGGGGCGCTTCAGGAACAGTAGGTGCCCCCAGGTGCCATGTCAGCAGCAAGGAGATGGCTCCTGAGTCCCCCAGGGAGTTTGGCTCCCAGAACATCAACTCTGAGTTATGTTTGTGCTAGCCCACACAGTGCGCATGGCAGGGAGCCCGCCTGCCTGGCTGCCCATCTGTCTGTCTGCCTGTCTGTCCCAGAGCAGCAGACTCTCCTGTTCCCACCTTGCCTCTGTGCGGTCCTGGAGAAAGCCTCTTTTTTCAAAGAAACTTGGACTCAAGACTGAGAGCGGATCTGGTAAGAAAGGGAACAGTTTCTTGAATCGGTTTTCCAGAGAGTTCTAGAACATTTGCCCTGAGGACAGGCTCTCCAGGCTCATTTTTAGAATTCAGTTCTTCTAGAGCAGCGATTTCTTCCCCCCTTTACGATTTCTGACCCTAACTATTATGTTGATCTTTTTCTTGAAATTAACTTAGATACATTTATTTTAAAGAGAGTTTTTGGGCTGGAAATGTACTTCAGCAGTAGGGCGCTTGGCTAGTGTGTCTGAGGCCTGGGTTCCTTCCATCATGCACAAATGAAGGTTATTACGAAAACAAAGCCTCAGGCCAGGAGGTAGCTCAGCAGTGCTGCGCCTGCCTGGCAAGTGCAAGGTCCTGAGTTCTATCCCTGATACCACCAAACAAACTAAAAGCCCCACTATTAAGAATGAAAAGCTAGCCCCAAGTGCCATAAGCAGAAGATGATCACACAGACAATGAAAAAAAAAAAGCAATGGTACCATTATTGTCATTATAGCTGTCCACTGTGCCTGAGAAAACTGTCAGCCGATTGTTAAGAAAAGCAGGGGGGCCAGGTATAGTGGTGCATACCTGTAATTTCATCACTCTGAGAGACTGAGGCAACAGGACTTAGCCCAGCCTAGGCAACCTAGCAACTTAGCAAGATCCTGTCTGAAAATAAAAAAGGGTGGGGGATGTAGCTCAGTGTACAGGCCCTGGATGCAATCTCTAGTGCCCCCCAAAAAGGACAGATAGTCCCTCAGAAGGGCAGTGGTCCCTCAGAAGCCTGCTAGGCTCACTTCTCTCTTTGATGTAGCTGGCAGAGGGCATCTGGTCTAGTATGAAACGCCAGCCACTTTATTTTCCCTCCTTGTCTGTTTTTCCCTCACATCTCCTCTGTCACTTCTTCCAGGAAGCCTTCCCGCTGGATGGGGCATCTCCTCTGTGCTTCCTCAGTCCCTCATTCCTTCCCGACTTGGCACTCGTCACCCTGGGTTATTAAATCACTCTTCGGACTGTCCCAGTCCCCATGGAGCGGCAGCGTCCTCCTCTTGGCATAAACTTTCGCCCCAGCCTGCACAGCTGTGGGCCACTCCCTGCTTCCCCTGGCCCCTTCTCTACCACCTGGATTACCCCATTGTCATCGTTGGTCCTGGTATCTGTCTTTGCTTGGAGCCAGGAAGGGGTCCCTGATGGTGTCTTGTCTGTCTGCCCTTGGGCCCCAAGCCCAGCCTGCTTGAAGGAACAGTCCATCCGGACATTAGCCTCAGTGTGGTCTCCATGTTCGACAGGGAAGCCAAGCGCCTGGAGCCTCAGGATTTGCCCAGAGCTGCCTTCTGGAAGAAGTGGGCTGGATGTACCCTAAGGGCCAGCGCAGGACCTGTGCCCTCAGCTGTCTCCCAAAGAGGGCTTTTCTTCCCTTTCTGTCATGAGACTCAAAGGTGACAGCGACAGACCCTCTAGCCCTGGAGGCTGAGACTAACTTCCGACCAGGCTGTAGCCTCCAGCTCAGCCCAGGGTTCACTCACGGGCAGCAGACACAGGGTAGAGTTCCCTGCCAGCCAGCTTTTGGGGACCTCACCATCTGATTTTCCACCTTCGGGGGCAGGGCACAATGTGTGGCTCTGAGGTCTGGGGCCCCAGGCTAAAGACACCACCCCAGCCACTGCCGGACTGTGAAAGGTGAAGGCTCCCAGGGCTACCACGGCAACAGAGTGCCGGCTTGGCTGTGGGTGGGGCCTCTCCCCACCACTCGGTCCCCCTAGCCCCGCCCCGCTGCGGTCACAGCGCTCCCGGGGAGGCTCCCGACCAGCCGGCTCCAAGCCCCTGGGGTCCGTCTCATCCTGGGAGGACCTTCAAAGGACTCAGCCATTCTTGAGCAAGCGCCAGGAGGGAATCTGCTCTCGAGGCAATTTAGGCAGCCGCACGGGTGGAAGGAATTTGCCGTTCCTCTTAACAGCGACCCTGTTGTGATTTATACGGGGCCACTGTCCGGAGGCCCCGCGATGGATGCTGTGTGTGAAAGGAAATGCCGTCCCTGGCGTCTTGCTGTGCTAATTGCCCTCAACGAGCCACAGCTGGCTGGGGGAGCCAGCAGGCCAGGGCAGGCCAGCCGCCTGCGCCCTGCGCCCGTTCCCCGGGGAGCCCCGTCTGCTCCAGCCTGCCTGGGCTCGCTGCCCAGGTCCAGTCAGAGGTCACCAGCAACCTGGGACATCCAGGAGCACAGCCACCACCAGACAGACCCAGGCACGGCTACAGCCTTGGGTTTGTGGCTGCCTTGGGAGCTGGGGCCCCCTGAGATTCCCCCGGGCCACTGGGCTCCATTCTGCCATTGCGGACAATGAGGCCTAGATAGATAGGGAAGGTCCCAGGGAGGCAAGAGGGCTCAGAATAGACAGTTTCCTCCTAGAGGCTGAGAGCCATGTGGCTGCCTCCAGAAACTTATGGGGCACATGGTTGACTCTGGGAAAAAGTGCCACGCCCTTTGTAGGGTTTTGGGGGTACCATGGTGGGCAGAATCCCACCCGGCCCCCACCCCAAGGGGCATACAGCACAGTGGAGAAAGATACCAGTTACAGAAGTATTTGGTTCCCTGAAGGTTCTCAGAAAAGGATTTGACCTGTTCTGGACAATTAGGATTACATGTGTGCCACTGAGTTAAGCAGAAAGCAAAAATAAATTTGTGTGATTGGGCAAGGGAAGAAGGTGCTAGATGGGAGAGGGCTCCAGGGAGTGGGAACAGCACAAGCAAAGGTCCTGTGGCAGGAAGAAACAGCACATTGAGAGAAGGAATGAAGAAAGTGTGTGGCTGAGCCAAGAACTGCGGTCACCAGGCAGGGCAGGGAGGCAGCAAGGAGTGACGGTACCTTCAGAGAGATAATCCTAGGACAGGTGGCCTCTCACCACATGCCCACACAGCATTCAGGACACCGTCCCAGCCTGCTATTCCTCTGGGCCTTGCCTCTGTCTTTGTCTCCAGCTTCCAGGAACTTCAGGGCCCAGCCCTGCCGTGTAGAGCACCCCAGCTGCCTGGGCCAAGGCCTGGGGGGCCGGGAAGCCATCCGAGTCCAAGTGTCCTGGGAGCCATGGAGGTGGAAGGCTGCGGGTCAGGGGCAGCTGAGAGCAGCAGGGACCCGAGCCTTGGGGAAGTCGCCAGAGCCTGGCAGCCACTATGGCACTACACCTGGCTTCTGTGTCACTAGGTGTCTTTCAGACAAGAGAGGGGTCCCTGGAGTTAGTGATCATCCTTGGGTGCAGAGGAGGAGAAAATGATGGACGATAGAAGGGTGAATGAGATACGTATCTCAGGTTTCTTGCTGAACCTCAGCGCAACCTCTGGCCACCCCACGGGCTGCCCGGTGTCCCCCATGAACCCGGGCCCTGCTCATTGGCGAGTCCAGTTGTCACAGAATGGAGCTTCGAGTAAGCAGGTGTCCATGGCCCCAGGTGTCCACTCCCTGTAGCCCTGGGTCTGGCCTGGTTCTGTGGGGTGCAGACAGGTCTGACAAGTTCAGCAGCAGCAGAGAGAGCTCCCACATGATTTCCAGGAAAGCCAAGGTCTTAGAGAGCAAGAGGGAGCCTGGCCTGCCTCAGAGGGAGGGAGGGAGCTTCCGGAATCTGCACTCTGTGTCCTGGGTCAGGAGCTCCAGGGTGAGTTCCCAGCCACCACTTCTGAGGGACCAGCAGGGACCTGGGTGTGGCTAGGGGCCTGGGAGCACGCCTGGCTCTTCCTAGAACACCGTTCTTGGTGTGACCAGATTTCCCCACACACTGCTGTGTGGGAGGCAGTGCAGGCTCGGGCAACTGCACCACTGACCTTGGGCAAGCACCGTGCCTCAGTTTCCTTTGCAACATACCCGCAGGCCTTGGCCAGGTGGCGGGCACTTCTGAGCCCATGTAGTTTGGCCTGCCTCACCTCCGCCTGGGCCTATCGAGTCCTCCCACCCTCACATCTCTCCCCTACCCTAGATCTTCGCCGGATCCTTCACTGCTGTTAGTGCTCACCCAAAGGAGTCCCCTAAGACCCCAGGACTTCCCTCAGACCCTCCAACCCCCTGATCACATTTGCTTCTGCCTCTCTCTGCGCAGCCTTGGAGACTGAACCCAGGGCTTTGCACTGAGCTATATCCCCAGCCCATCTTTCTTTTCTTTCCCCCCCCCCAATCTTTATTTCTTATTTTGTATTTTAAGACAGGTTCCGGCTGAGTCAGAAAGTTGCCCCGGCTGGGCTCGAATTTACACTCTTCCGCATCACCCTCCCAGAGCACTGGGTTTGCAGGTGCACAAGAGCACCTGGCATCAGTGCACAGATTTTGAGGTGCACCTGGACACACATGTGCACCTGTTTTACATCCAAGTCTCCAGGCACTGGGTGCAAGAAGGGTGGGGAGAGACCGCTAATGGATTTCTCATAGGGATGCGGAAGGGTCTGGACAGTGGTGATGGTTCTACAACCGCAAACATGAACACAAAGCCACTCCGAAATGGCTCGCGTTTACCAGCTGCCCATAGCACATCCCTTTGTCAAGTGCTGCGAACATGTACTAATGATAACAATACAATGGTGAGTGCTATGGTTTGGGGGTTACACTGCAATAAAAGGTTTTGCTGCTGCTTCCGTGAGCATCACTGGCTGCCGGGGGGGGGAGGGTCTGAGGCGGGTTCCTCCAAGAGGCACGCATCTGACCTGCTCTGAGGGTTTTGTATCTGCTGCCATCAAGGGCGTCATCACCGTCATCAGCCTGCAGGTCTGCACCTGTCCTTTGATGGGCCTTTCACGGCATTCCTGGTGGCACATATGAATCATGGAATGGCAGCTCATTGTATGCAGGGACTTCATTTGAATAGATCTTGCCAAACAGTGTCCCAGTGTGGGTGACCTGCCTCACACCCGGTCTGAGGGTCCAGGTGGCTCCACCTCCTCACCAACATGTGAGGGTTGGCCATCCTTTTCATTTTAGCCCTTCAGATGAAAAGCTCTCTCTCTCTCTCTCTCTCTCTCTCTCTCTCTCCCTCTCTTTCTCTCTCTCTCCTTTTGGTATCAGGAATTGAACTCAGGACCTCACACTTGCCAAGCAGGCACAACACCACTGAGCTACATACCCGGCCCTTCATATAACATTTTTAATTTGCTATTTCCTTATAAGGAAAGAGGCTTGGGATTTTACTCATCATTTAAATGAACTTTTTTTTGTCATCCACCTCACTGCATTTTTTAAATCTTTCTATGTTATTGTTGTGGTGATGGTGCTACTGGGGACTGAACCCGGCCGCTTTGAACTAAACTACATCCTTAACATTTCCGTTTTATTTTGAGACAAGATCTTGCTAAGTCACTAAGTTGCCCAGGCTGGGCTTGAACATGTGATCCTCCTGCTTCTGCCTCCCAGAGATCTGGGATCACAGGCATGCCCCATCATGCCCTCCTTTATCTTTCTATTATTTATATGGGGGATTAAATATATACATACATTCTGGATATCATATCTTTGTGAGGATCCTTGTGTTGCCAATATCTTCTCCCATCCTTTGCCTAGTCTTTCCACATTCTTAATTGGACTTTTGGTTGGCAGAAGTTTTTAATTTTGACAAAACCTAATTTACCCACTTTTTCTTTTATGTTCAGTGCCATATGTGTCCTGGTTAAGAAATGTTTGCCTGCCCTTAAATGTCTTTTGAATCTGTCCCTCCACTTCAGCTCCTGGCTGCCAGGTGCCTCCTGTTCAGCTCCCCTCCTCCTCATCTTTTGTCCTGCCCTGCCTTCTGTCCCCTCCACCCATCTTCCTCTACAGGCCACGTGGCCCTCTTGCCCACTAACAGGTCTGGTTCATCTTCTGCAGCCCATGAGACTGGCAAGACCCTGGCACGCAGTAGATACTCAATAAAATCCGCATAAATGGAGGCAATGTTCTGCGGCCCAGCTGGGGACCATTAAAACTGTCAATTAGTTCTAAACACCAGCTCATCAGGAACAGTTTGAGCAGAGCCAGGGAACCAAAACGTTTTGGAAAAACCAACATGATAGGAATGTTTGCTGTCTCCCCCGCCGGAGCACTCAGCACGCAAACTCAGACTGTAGGTTGGTTTATTCTTGCTTCACCCTGACCTATGGAACGGGAGGAGCCTCCCCAGGCCCTTTTTTTGCAAGAGCCCCAGCCCCACTGACTCCAAATGCAGGAGACTTATGTCTCCTAGTCTTTTTCTTCCCCGTGCGTGATGACGTAGCACAGATTCCTGTAGTCCAGGTTGCCGCACACATCTGGTGGGAAAGCTGCAAACATCTGTTTGACCTGGGCAGAGGCAAGGAGTCAGGCTGGACCAGGGATGACTCGGGGCCAGAGTGGGGTCCCTTGGAGGCCCCAAAACCACACTTACCTCCTCCTCACTGAACCGGTCTGCCTGGGTCATGAGCTTCTCTTTGATGCTGCTCAAGGGGAGAAGCAAAGGCAGATGGGGGTGACAGGGCTGACACCCCAGCTCTCAGCAGCTCTCTTAGCCACAACCACCTCTTGTGTGAGCCAGAAACCCACCCAACCTTGGGTGGGGGCCAAATGGAATGGCCTTGACCCCATTGTGACCTCGGGACCATTCTGATTCCTATAGTGTGCTAATGAGCAACTTTAGGGCCCCTGAGGGGGACACTCAGGCCCCTTGAGGCTCCTTGTCTCATTCTGGGGACACTGTCTTTTCCAGACTGTGGCTTTCACTGTCTTCTGTTCACAGACTACAGGAAGTTGGGCCTTGACCAGAGGTGGGGCAAGGCCTGCATAGCTTGGTCTTCTTGGGCCTCAGCTCTTGAAGACCTGGGAAATGAGGACTCTGATTCTCTTTTATTTAGAGGGAAACTGAGACTCTGCAGGGTTTAGGACATCCCAGAGTGAGCCAGTGGCAGGATGGGACTGGTGTCACTTGCCACAGAGGGGAGCAGCTGGTCACAGACACCAGAGTCACCTGGGACCACAGGAGTCACACTGGGTCTGCACACAGGGAATGGTGCTCCCTGGAGCTGGGGGTCTTGCAAGGCTTAAGGGGGGCTTGGTGGACAAGGAAAGAATTTGAGCGCTGAGCGGCCCCATGCACTCCTGTGCCCTCTGGCGCCAAGAGTGACAGACCCTGCTCAGGACTGACACAAATTTTCCACTATTTATGTTACTGTGGGACAGTCACAGTTTCCAACTCCCCAGGCTGGAGACTTTTCACAGACTCTGATTCAACCAGAGGCTTCTCTGTTCCCTGTCTGGCCAACGGCCACATCATCCGGGTCCTCTGGTCCAGGGCAGCACCTTCCATTTCCAAATTGGGTGCCCAGTGGTCCCCAACCCTGTCCTCAAGCTGGGAGGAGACAATTAGAGGACTATTCCAGGCTGTATTCCTGAAGATAGAGGTGAGGACCCCAGAACCTGACAGAGTGAAAGCAGGAAGCTCTAGCCTGAGACCACTCAGCAATCCCTTTGCCCCCCAGGAATCTGACTCGTATCCCCACAGATCAGGTGCTGATGGCAGCAGGACCCCCATAGCCTGCAGCCAGAAGCCTGTGCCTAGTGGGCAGCTCACATGTCCAGGGCTACCCATAGCCCAGCCAGGCTCACCAGGGACCCTTAGAGCCTTGGGTAATGAGCTGGTCACTGCCACTGTGGCGTCCCTGCTCCCAAGGGAGAGGTTCACAGAGGCAGCACCCACCTCCACAAAGCCATCCCATAGGCTGCACACAGCTGCCCAAGCTGAGCCGGCCACCTCCCCAGGCCTGCCTCCATCCCCAGATCCACTCAGCTGGGGCTGACACCCAGCTCGGTCCTCACCACACCCGGGTCCCCTGGGCACTGTCGCACAGTGCTCTCAATTCCTCCACAAGGCTGGCCTCCAAATTGCCTGGTCCAGCACCTTCTGGCCTCCCCCCTGCCCCCAGCATAGCCCCTGCCCACGTCCCTGTGCTCTGTGTCCCCCGTCCTACCTTGACCCACACTCTCCAGCTCCTGGTCCGCAGGAGTTGAGGCCCAGCCCTTTGCATGCTCTGTCCCACATCTAAAATGCTATTCCTGCCCTATCCAGTCTTCGTCCTCCTTCAAGTTCCTCCTCTCTCCACACACCATCCCCACCACTGAGAAGCCCTCCTGGAGTGATCCACACTTCCTGCCTACTTCAGAGGGGGACACAAGGCCCGGGTCAGGGGAGGGACATCAGAAGGCCTGGCTGGATGCCTTCCAAGCTCAGCAGAGTCCTGGGTGGAAGAGGAGACCAGGCTGCCACTCATCAGCCCATGCCAGCTCATGACTCCTCCAAGGCCTTGGGGAGACAAGCTCGGGCTCGGGACACTTACAAGTCAGCCTTGACGAAGCCTTTCCCTTCAGTGTCAAACACCTTGAAGGCGTGGAGAATGGTCTCCTCGGGGTCGGTGCCTACAAGCAACATACAGGGCAGGGAGAGTGGTGGGTGATGGAGCCGCTCAAGCAGGTGCTGTGGCCTCAGACCCCACTCCACAGCAAGGTCCAACCCCGCTTGAAACAACAGCAGGGGTGTTACAAGGAAACAAGTGAGAGAAATAACGCACAGGGAACTCCACATGTGTGGCCATGAACAGCCTGCACAACTGCACATGGACACCCTCTCAGTATGCTCTTCACCCTCCTGACAGTTGTTTGCTCTTTTATAGGTGAAGGAACTGAGGCTCAGAGAGGTTACAGTATTTGCCTTGCCAAGTTCTCAAAGCTGATGTGGAGCAGCGAGCGTGGGGGTAGCAACTGTGGACATCACTCATTACCCACAGTGTGAAGAGAGATTGTAAATGAAAGAAAAATAGCTTTGTACTCCAGGGCTGAGGCTGGAGTTGGCGCAAGGTCCTGGAAGTGTCTGCAAGACTGCTCTACCAGAAGTGGCAGGGCGCAGTGGGCTGGGTGTCAGTGTGGCCAGCCGAGGGCTGATTATTACTTTCATGGTTTGGGGAAACCTGCATCAGAATCAATAATTCTGAATCCACCATGAGCTTGAATACCCTGCACCTTCATTGTCCTGATGGGGAAACTGAGGCCCAGAGCAAAGAAGGGGCTCAACCGAGGCCTCCCAGGCTGTGTGAATAGCAAGAGACCTGACACCCCTCACTTGGACCTCTTTCTCTGTTCACAGCTCACCTTGGGCCCAGGGTGGCTCCCAGTGTCAGGAGGACAGGGGTGGTGTTTGCTGGCCCTATCCAGCCAACTAGGTAATGCCCCATGGCTGGATTTTGACAGACGTCAGCGAGTCGGGCTGCAGAGCCTCAGGGTTCTGCCAGGCTCCGGGCCAAGGGACACCAGGAGCACACTGGGTGGTAGACACAATGCCCCCAACTTATCACAGAGGAAACTGAGGCTTAGAGGGGTTCCATGACTTCCCCAGTTCTCCAATGATAACCCACCTCTGAGCATACCTAGAGTGCCCTGCTCCTCCCAGCACTAGAGCTTCTGCCAACCAGATGGGTTGGTCATAGCCATCAGATTGGATCAGAACCACCATGTCTCCCCCATCTAGAATAGGGCAAGCAGTATCCAGGTCGCTCAGTCCCTGGGACTGGCCAAGTGGGACAGAGCCTGGCTGTGCTGGCTGTGCTGGCCTGGGAGCTACTAGAAGGTGGAGATGAGACTTCCTCTGCCAAGACAGCAGGGAGCAGATGTGCCCAGCCCAGGGCTGGCTGGGACAGGGCTGCAGGCCGGAGAGGGTAGAGTGACTGGAGGACCACGGTGAGCACTACTGCAATGTCTCTGCTTCTGACACTCCAGACTCCCAGACTTTAGCAACCAGCTGAAAACTCCCTGTGTCTCTGAAGAGGCCTCACAGCTGGGGCCGGTTTGTGATGGGCGCCTGCAGTCCTGGATGGACCAGGCCCGGCTGGCGCCCTTCACCTCACAGGCTGCTCCTTGCACGGGGGCTGGGGAGACCAGGCACGCGGTCCCCAGAGAGGGCCTCTGCTCCAGGCCTGAGGACCTCATAAAACGGGCTGCAGAGTGGCTGCTTCCCGTCACTGGGAAGCTCATGACAAAGTTTTCTCGTCTTAATTAGTGGGATGAGGCAGTTTCCGCCTCAGCCCCTATTCCTCCACCCCCAGCTGCTGGTCTGTCACGCAGGCTTGGCCACATTCACATAGCAGACCTGGGGCCCCTGCAGAAATGAGAAAAAGCTGTAGACCTGAGCCTTCCCATCCCCCGGGCCATGGGTCACCGCTCCAGCTCAGCCATAGGCAGTACCCACATCTCACCTCCGCCAACAGGCTGTAGGCATTGAGAGCTGGGAGAGCTTTCCCTTCCCAGAACACTCGAGCCCTGAAGCACAGGCCTCGGCTCCTCCAGGACCAAGTTGCCGCCTCTCCTCACCCTGCTTTCCTGGCTCTAAAATAGGACCTGTAGCTGGCATGGAGGCACACACCTGTTACCCTAGCACTTTAGGAGGCTGAGACAGGACTATTGCAAGTTTAAGGCCTAACTGGGCAACTTACTGAGGATCTTGTCTCAAAATTTAAAATGATAAATGGCTGGGATGTAGCTCTGTACAAAGGCCTAGGTACAAACTCCAGAACTGAAAAAAGAGGGGCGGGCAGGCTCCTGCTCTGCTTGGAACTGCTGGCTGGAACCACCCGTGTCTACCGGGAGCTACCTGCCCTGACCCAGTGCCTTGGGCTCCTCAGTTCTTCTGGGAAGTGGACGTGGGCCTGGAAACAATCCCTAGCAGCTGCCATGGGCCCCTTGGGACTCCGAGGTCAGCTGCGCAGTCCCATGTTCAAAGTCTGTCCCAGAGAGGGCGTCCAGCCTCCCAGCCCCAGTGTCCTTGCCTCTGACCCCAGCTGGATTTCGGGCCCCCTTCCCACTCTGGGATCTGTCAGAGTGCTGGGTGTGGAGGCTGTGGTACACTCCAGCAGGTCAAGAGCCAGGGGAGTGCTGATTTTCTCTGGTATCACAAGATTCACCCCCATTGTGGGCTGATTGGTAGATCCCCTAAAAGACACTTCCACCAGAACATGTGTCACCTAGCTTGGGAAATGGGACTTTGCAGATGCAAATTAAAAGTCTTGAGATGACAAGATCATTCTGGAATCTTTAGAAGGGCCCTTTAAATCCATGGACAAATGTCCTTATCAGAGGGAAGCAGAAACCCAGGATTAGTCAGGGCAGGAAGGGGTCCTGTGACCCTGAGGCAGACATGGGAATCCGGCAGCCACCCGAGGCTGGGAGACACAGAGCAGATTCTCCCCATGGGCCTCAGAGAGCCTAGTCCAGCCTGATTTCGGACTTCTAGGCGCCAGAACTGTGAGAATACATTTCTGATGTTTGGTGCTACTAAGTTTTTGGTCATTTGTCACAGCAACCTCAGGGTAAAATTCTCATTTCACAGATTAAAAATGGAGGTGCAGAGAGCAGACAAGAGGCCCACCCAGATCACCCTGGAGGTCTGCAGGAGATCGGGTCTCAACTGCAGACCTGGCTAAGGCAGGCAGACCAAGGAAACACATCAGACAGTGGCACGGGGCAATGGGTGACAAGATTGTCCAGCTCCGGGATCACCACAGCCCGGCAGGTTTTCCTTCCAGCAACAGAGCTCTTGTGTTCTGAGATGTCATTACAGGGACATCCAAGGGGCCAGCAAGAAAGGGCACAAAGAGAAAGAGGTCCCAGCGCTGGGTCAGGAGAAGGAGGCAGTCAGAGCCCGGGGCCCAGCTGGGGCTGCAGGGGAGCTGCTTGTGTGCAGGGCCCTGGGCAGGTGTCCCAGCCTCTCTGCGCCTCCTGACTTTACTTCTGAAAAGCAAGTCCCTGATCCTTTCTTGGGGGTTGCAGTGACCGTGACTCAGGACAAGCCCCTCCCCCGCAGCACCCCTCTGCCTGCCCCACTGGCGGGGGCATCAAAGCACAGCAGAGGGGAAGGCACAGGAGGGGAGGGGAGAACACTATGCCCGGTGCGAGCAAAGGACTCAGCAGAGGCTGGAGACGGAGGCAGGGCTGAGATGCCATGTGCACCCAGAAGGTGGCATCCAGGGCTGCTCCTTGTTCCTGCTTGTGCCTGTGTACAAGTGTCAGGGCAGGGAGAGTGCGGAGGACATGTCTACGCCCAGCCACAACCCCTCTAAGCATCTTGGAGCCTCACTCACCCTTGAGTTTCTCCCCAAACATGGTCAGGAAGACGGTAAAGTTGATGGGCCCAGCAGCCTCTTTCACCATGGCCTCCAGCTCCTCATTCTTGACATTGATGCGGCCTGGGAAGGGAAGCAAGGGGGTCCAGGAATGTGAAGGGGGCTGAGGGACCCTGTGAGAGGCAGCCGAGGAGAGTCCCAGAGTGGCCCAGCTCTACTGTCCCACCTGCCCCTCGCAGCCCGAAAGCCCTGGGCCCCTACGGGTGGACCATTGGCCCAAAGTCTGCCTGGAACTGTCCCCAACCTCAGCCTTGCTGCCACCTCAGCCCCCCTGGAAAGGAAACCAACTGGGTCCTGAGCTCCCTTTTGTAGATGGGGAAACTGAGGCCCAAAGAAACTAAGGTGGGACTCACGCACCCCTGGAGGTGGGGACTGTGGCTTCCTCAGGGTCCCAGTGGGCATTCTGAGCCCCTGACCCCTCATGACTCCCAGGCCTTCGCCCCGCTGTCGCTGCCCCTGCCATGTCTCCACTTCCTGAGTCTTGCTGTCATGCCTGGGAACCTTCCCCTCCTCCCAGGTACCACCTCCTCCACATGCCTTGGCTCGTAACACCCCCCCACACACCTCCGTGCTTGCTTGGTAGCCTGGGCCCTGCCCCATCCCAAGCCCCAAGCTTCCCCAGCTCCTGGGCCACCCACCCAGAGCAGCAAAGGTGTCTCTCAGGTCCTCCTTGTCAATGAAGCCGTCCCGGTTCTGGTCCATGATGGTGAAGGCCTGGCAGAGACATGGGCACTGAAGAGCCAGCCTGCCCTGCCCAGCTACCCTGGCACCATCCCCCTGCCAGTGCTTCCCCAGGGACTAGGTACAGGGCTCTTCAGCCACCCAGCTTAGCCAGCAGCCCTCATTCACAGAGCAGGAAACTGAGGCTCAGAAAGAGAAAGGCATTGGCCAAGATCACCCCAGACAGGCTTAGGTACAGAGAGGGACAGGCAGCCTGCAGGCTGCAGGTCACACCTTCGGCCTCCGAGACACTCCATGGCCTGCTCAGGGGCAGGCCGATGCCTCCTCATTGTCCCTCTGTTCCTGTAATCCTCCCCCGGTCCCAGGGACAGCAACTGACCTCCTTAAACTCCTGGATCTGGGACTGATCGAACATGGAGAAGACATTGGAGCTGGCTCCGCCTTCCACTCTCTTCCGGGCTCTCCGGGGTGCCTGCGAGGGAGCAGGGAAGCCTTGTGTGGTGACATAGAGGGCACACTTGTTCTGCCCTCAGGTCCCATGTGACCCTTTCTCTGCCATCCTCCACTATAGCTATGGTACCACTCCAGCCGCAGCTTCCTGAATGTTCTTAAGATCATGTCTGGTGTCTGTCCAGCAAAATCTGTCCCTCGCTGCATTCCCAGACCTTTTGTCTCCTGCCTGGATCCCCTTCTCAACTCCACTTTGAGCTGCTCCCCCTCCCCCCGGCATCTGCTCCTGCACCCCACACCCAGAAAGCCTTCCCAGCCTTCCATCCGGAAGAATTTTGTACATATCGGCTCCTCCAGCAGGTCTGAGAAGACTTTCTGGGCCCCCAGGCCACTCATTCCCTGTTGTAGGACTGTCACCTGCTGTCACAAAAGCCACACTCCTACGCCATTCCTCTCCCTGGAGAAGACCCCAACAGGGAGACCCGTTCGGTCCCATCTCTGGCTTCTCCACACCACCTTGCACCTGACCAAGAGTGTGGATCAGGCCATCTTGGGGACAGCTGACGAGTCCAGGTGATACCTACAGGGCAGGTAGAGCAGCGCTGCCCGTGTGGAGCCATCCCCATGTCTGGCTGGCCTCCTGCCACCTTCTCAAGGTGTCATGGTGCCTGCGGGCTGCCACTGGACGTCTCTGAAAGCTCTAAGTCTCCAGGACCCCCTGAAAGGCCTCTCCCTCTGCAGCCATCATTGCAGGCCCCAGTCTTCGGGGATCTCCAAACTGGCCCCTATGGGGAAGAAACCTACCTAGGTGTCCTCAGGGCAGAGGTGAAGGTGCAGCTCCCACCCCCAGCTCAGCCAGCTCCACCCTCAGCCAGGCCCTCCTGAATCCCCTGCCCCCACCCTCACCAGCGCCTGTGTGGTCTCCCCTGCCTCCACCCCGCCCTCATCCAACTTCCCTGCGGCTCCCAGGACCTCGTTGGAGCAGCAGCACCCGACTGACTTATAATTAGCTTTTTTCTGGGTGCTTTGTCTCCACTAATCCTTTGAAAGGGGCTGGCAGGGCGGCTGGGACGTTAGGGTGCTGTAAAACCTCTGTAATATTTATAAATCCCTCAGACAGCATAAAGAAAAGAACTTCCCTGCAGAGTTCAGCTCACATAATTACATATACATTTCCCTCTGATTAATAAAAAATGATCACTTCCGTCTGGGGGATATTCTGTCTTTTCTTGCTCAGATCTGGCTTCAGCCTCAATTCTCCCCCCACTTTTACCCCAGTCCCTTGCATATCCACCTCTTTCAGCACAGGCCGCCCTACTGTGGCCCACAGCTCTTTGAAGGAGGAAGAAACTCTCCAGCTCTGCCGAGAAACTGAGGCCTTGTGAATTTCCCTTTCTAAAGGACCCCTCAAACATAAGGTCTCCTGAAAAGAACGCCCTAAGAAAGACCTGAGTTCTAATCCTGACTTTGCTGTTCCGGCCTCTGGACTATTAAGAACTGTGCTTCTTTCTCTGAGTCCAATAAAACTAAAAGAATGCCCACCTCCAACATCAGGGTATTTACTGAATATCTGTGCCCTGTGTCTGGTTCTTGGGACCAGAGCTGAATCAACACCTGCCCTTGTCCCTGAAGAACTCAGTCCAGCTGGGGACAGGTGATCAAAAGAGAAGGACAGAGGAGGTACAGGTGTCAAGTCTGAGTTCAGAGGGACTCATGGGGGCAGGAAGTAAGACATTGGCATTGAAGGACAATAAGATTGAGAGCCTGTAAGGTACCCACAGGCTGGCACACAGGGTAGGGGCGAGTGACAGGCAAGCCTCATGGGGAACCAGGGGAAGGGGCCAGGTGAATATGCTGTGTAGGAAACTGACCCCAGGCCTCAACAGGAACCATATCCACCCAAGAGCCCCCAGTCTTGGCTGACCCGTCTCCCTCCACCCTCTCTATCCTCACTTCCCCTCACTGTGAACTCAACAGCCCCCGCTGAGTTCAGAAAAGCAGAGACCCTAAGTACAGCCTACATAGATGAACTTGCCACCCGTCAAGGTCAGATGAAGTCAGATCAAGCAGAGCATCCGGTCAAGGTCAAGGTCAAGACCACAGCAGAATAGCAGTTGAAGGAATGAAGTTAAGGTCAAAGTAAGTAAGTTCAGGCTTGAGATGAAAGTTAGAATCACACATAAAGTCAAGGCCACCGAATGAGATCAGAGTAAGAAACAAGGTCTACACTGAGGGTGGAGTTGGAAAGGTGCCCCCCACTCTGCAGACAGGAGGGAGAGGGCTGCAGCCCCAAAGCTGTGGGGCTGAGCTTCCTAAGGAGGGTGAAGGTACAGGGAAGGCAGCCCCAGCCTACCATGATCTGGAGTGCTCCCTGGAGCTGCAGCAGGGCTGGGGCCCCTGGAGGGTGGTGGCTTCTTAAATAGTCCTCCTCCAGGGCCCGGCACTGCTCCAGGTCCAGACAACAGTTTGGAAGGTGACCAAGGCTGCAGTGCACACCTCCCTGGCAGGCATCTCCTCAGGGCCACTGGGAGTGGGTAGGGTTGTGGGATTCTTGGGTTAAAACCATTGATCCAGAAACTGCCTAAGCCTGGAGGATCTCCGTGAGCCCTGGGCCAACTGTTGTCTCTCTAGGCAGAGGACCGAGGCTCAGGAAGGGCCAGAGGCCAAAGACCTACCAGAAGTCAAGACCTACACCAGCTGGGAAGACCTGGCCTTGGGCCATGGAGGGCAGGGCCATCCATTCCAGCGGGGCACACAGCGACTGAACTTGGCCTGACCCCTTGTGCTGTAGGGTTCCAGGTGGGAGACCAATCTCCAGGAGTCCCAGTCCTCTTGTGGGAGGGGGAAAGACGTGACATCTGCTTGGTCTACTCAGGGAGACGGTTTCTGCCCCAGTCTGGCTTCATTTTGTGGCTACAGTTGTCCCTCGGTGTCTGTGAGGACCCTGGTCCAGAAGGAACCCCTGGCCCACCTCGTTCTAGGGAACTCAGGCGCGCATATAGATGGCATAGCATTCACAGAGAACTTAAGCACCGCTCCTGGTTCTGAATCGTCTGGGTGGCTTCTCATACCTGAGACCGTGGGAATGCTACACAAATACTTGCTAGACTGCGTTGTGTACAGAATAACAAGGAAAAGTCTGCACCTATTCAGTACAGACTCAATCATTTTCCCAGCATTTCCCATCCACTGCTGCTTGACCCCTTGGCTGTGGAACCCATGGACGCAGGGGCCCATCAGGATTGCCCTGTGGGCAGCAGGACCGCTGTTGCCCCCTCCTCACCAGGGGATCCTTCAGTGCTTAAAAATGCTCAAGATGTTGAAAGAGTAAAGAAACAAAAAAAAAAAGAGAGAGAGAACTGAAAACTTGGTCTCTGTCTCCCCGATGCCTCCCGCAAACCTTCAGCCAAGGTATCTCCCCAACATGTGCCAGGCAGAGTCCCCACCTCCCCCTAGCGAGCTTCTCTAGGACCAGGGCAGCCGGTGGCTCCAGTGTGGCCTCCAAGGCTGCCTCCATCCATCTGGCCACGTTGGCTGCTGCGTGGGAACAGCACATCTGATCGGCTGCCAGGACTGGCAGGGCTGGGCTCAGGCCGTGAGCCACAGGCTCCCAGGAGCTGGAGAGCTTAACTGTCCCCGGAGGTGGCCTCAGGCCACCAGGCCCCAGTACAGCTGATCCCCTCCCTTGGAGAGAAGGCATGTGACACGAGTTGAAAAAGGGCCAGTCTATGTTCTGAAATACGTCTCCTCCCATCCAAACTTTACTTCATTTTCCGAGTGAGGAAACTGAGGCACAGGGGTTAACTCATCCCCCAAAGCTGCTGAGGGTTGACACCCAGATAACAAGCCCTCTCTCTAGTGGCTCCATTAGGAAGCTCCCCGAAGATTCTGCTTGACATCTCTCCCAGGCATCTCTGACTGTAGATAACCCTAACCGTCCCCTCGGCCCCACTGAGCATTAGGGTGGAGGAATCCAGGATCTGCCAGGATTGGTCTGACTGACTCCTCTCAGTGCCCCGGGGGACCAAACACCCGCTCTGTGGAGTTCAGCAGCCAAGGTGAAGATGCATCTGGCTCTAACAGGAGCCCCAGACTCTACCCCAGCCAGCCTCAGCCTCAGCCTCCTGCAGCAGATGGGCAGTGTGATCATGGCAGGTTCCTGCCCCTTCAAGGGACAGGTGGCCACTGTCTGTGCCAGCTGTAGGGTACAGTTTTTCTTTGCCTGGTCACTGAGTCTGGCCCTGAGCCCTCCTGGCTCTGGGTCGCTGAGGGGGAGACGATGCCATGCGGGGCTCTGACTCCTGATCCTGGTGGCCTCTGGCTTCCTGCTGGCCTGAGGCCTCTGCATGTCAGACCTAAGCTCTTTCCTCCGGGGATCACACCCAGGGCCTCAGCGTAGCTCCGGAAAGCCCAGGACTGCCTGAGCAAGCAAAGGGCCTGAGCCTGGCCATTGAGGGCAAGTACCATTGAGAGTCACAACAAAGAATCACAGCAGGCTTATAAGAAAGAGCTGGTCTCCTCGAACTGGCAAGTGTTCATTTACTATCTTTGGTGGTGCTCTGAAGACTAAGAGTGCATGCTGGATGAGTCCTGGGTTTGGAATGCTCTGGTAACCTAGGCACACATTGCACACTGGGTTAGTTCATTCCTTAACTCTTTTTTTGTTTTTGTTTTTGTTTTTGAGAGGGTCTGGCTTTGTAGTTCAAGCTGGCCCTGAGCTCACTATGTAGCCCAGGTGAGCCTCAAACTCATAGTGATCCTCCTGCCTCTTTCTTCCAAGTGCTGAGATTACAGGTGTAAGCCACCAAGCCCAGCATATGGTGTAGCACTGATTGTTGGTGGGCATTATTGTATGTGGTTACCGAGGATCAAACTAGGGACCTTGCGCTTGTAAGGCAGGCGCCAGAACCACCGAGCTAAATCCCTGGCCCCATTCCTTAACCCTTTTCTGAGCTCTTACTAAGTTCAGGGCACTAGAGATAGCAGCGAATTGCACAGGTAACCATGAGGGGACTCAGAGAGAAAACGCCACTGTCTTTAGGGAGGACACCGTGGGCTGGCATCCAATGGAGACTGGGCTAAAAGAATGCATTGTCCTTGTTCTGGAGAGAAGAGGAGGTAATTGTATAGGTCGCCTCAGAGAGCCCACAAAGCCCAACAGGTGAGAAGTCACACAGCAGGAGGGGCCAGACACACAGCTTTTCTGTACTCTGATTTTGGGTCACTCTGGGCCCGCTGGACCGCTGGATCCCTCCCCCTGTCTGCCCCTAGCCATTGAGCCCGCAGCTATTTTTACAGCAGGGCACTGCGGCCACAGGCCCTTTGAACAGGATGCCTCTTGCAAATTTCTGTGTTGTGTTGGGTTCTCAGCCCTCTGAACCACAGCTGTAAACCCGACGAGGGGAATTTTGGGAGACATTCTTCTTGGTTTTAAAGATTTCCTTGTCTTTTCTAAGTGTCTCCAAATTAGAGGAAGGCTCCAGACAGGGGAGTGGACTAGAAAGGTGGGGACAGCAGGGAAAAGACAGACCACCCACCAACTGTCCTCAAAATCTCAGTCATTCCAATGGTAATTAGGAAGTTGAAGATGTGAGAGGTGGCTTCCTTGGAGTGGGAGGGAGCAGAAGTCGCCACCTCCCCGTAGCAAGCAGCCCCAAGTCTGGGTTCTGGCTGGATTATTAGCTGCCAGTGGAATCTGCTCTGGTCAGAACCTCCCTGGGTAGCTCTGGCCTCTCAGGAGCCCAGCGCCCCGCCTCCGGGTGTGGGGACCACGGGGCTGTCCCCACCCCCAATCTGGAATCTATTGCTGTGTATGTGACCAAAGGGAAACCAGAGATGGTGGCAAGGGGCTGGCAACGGCGACCTGTGGCTTTGGGTGTTTCCCGTGGCCCGAGCTGACTGCGTGTCAGTGCGGTGACATTTGAGGGATGGCAGATGAGGGTGCCAAGGAGCTGAGCTGCCAGACTGACCGAGAAGGGTAGGCCATGTGTCTTCCTGGCTGTTCCCAAGGCCTGGGGGCCACTGTGCCACATTCTGGGAGCCTGAGAGATCTGTGTGTCCTTTGTCACAGGCGGTCACGATTCCTGTCAGTGACCAGACAGGATGGAGGGCCACTATTGGTAAATAGCACCACTCAGAACCCTCCAAGCAACTCCCAAGGTGAAGCCACCCAGTCCCTGTCACAGGAAGAGGACTCTAGACCACAGGGGAAGGAAATGGTGTACCTGAAGTCGCAGAGTGAACAGGCCCAGGGGACATGAACTGAGTCTGTGCAAAATCACGGTCCATCTTCCCACAGCCCCAGGACACTGGGGAGAGAACAGTGGCTTTACTGCTGGTCCCCTCACAGAGGACTGCTTTGGTAACTGTTGTTCTATAAAGAATTAACCTAGCTGGGTACGGAGGGGCATGCCTTAATCCCAGCATGGAGAAGTTGAGGCAGGAGGATCACCAAAAGTATAAGGCCAGCCCTAGCTACACGGTGGGTTCAGGGATAGCCAGAACTATATACCGAGACCCTGTCTCAGATCAAACAACAAAGAAAGAGTCACCCCAATCCTAGTGGTGTATTCCAAGGTCCTATGGGTCAGAGGCCCACCTGTGGCTGTGTGAAGCTGACTGTCATGAAATCTGGAACTCCTCCTAGGAAATTGGGCAGGGCTGGGGCTATCTGGAGGCAGGTAGCTCAACTTGGTGGCTTCAGGGAAGTCAGACTCGTTGTATGGTAGGTAGCTCAGGGCTGCCACACAAATGTCCCAGAAAGCAAGGTGGACACTCCATGGTTCAGAGTCAAAAGCAGAACAGCGACACTTTTGACTTCCTCTGCTGGTCAGAGCAGCCATCCAAACCTGACTGATGGCAAAGAAGGAAGACAGGAGCCCTTCCTCTCATTCAGGGAGTGCCAAGGGGTTTGCAGATTTTTGTTTTTGCATTACTGGGAGTTGAAACCAGTTCCTTCACACTGAGCTGCATGTAGAAGAAAGAAAGAAAGAAAGAAAGAAAGAAAGAAAGAAAGAAAGAAAGAAAGAAAGAGAGAGAAAGAAAGAAAGAAGAAAGATTTAAGACAGAATCTTGTCACATTGCTCAGGCTGGTCTTGTATTTATCATCCTCCTGCCTCAGCTTCCCAGAATACTGGGATTATAGGCATACAATGCCCTGCCTGGTTTAGGCAGGAAAATGGGAGGGCTGGAGCTATCTGGAAGCAGGTAGCTCAACTTGGTGGCTTCAGGGAGAATATATTTGACAGCCACCACTCCCACCCAGCTCATGCTAAGGGAGTCTCAGAAAGCAGCCTTTGGTCACAGTGCTGCAGACAGGAGCTAGAACTCCACCTGAGGCCCAAGGGACTCTCCCTCAGCGGAGGATGAGAGTCCAGGGAGGAAGGAAGTTCCTCCAGGGAAAACACTGTTACAAGGTGACTGTCCACACCTGGTAGGCCTTGAGTATAGAGAAGAGTTTCAACAGGGCAGGGGGGCCAGGAAGAGGGCAGGCAGGGACAGCCCAAGCACCAGCTCCTTCCAGCTTGGCCTGGACTCCAGCAGAGCACAGAGCCAGTGACCAGCCAGGGCATGGAGGCGCCCGATGCCTCCCTCCCTATAGCCGACTGACAGCTGCAGAAACAGCTGCACGAAAGCTGAGGCCACTTCCTCCTACCTCTGCTATGTCAGCCCCCACCTTCCTTAGGGCGCAAGAGGGGGCAGAGGACCCAGGACCACGCTCTCCCCACCTCAAAGGGAGAAAGCAGAAAAGAACAGAATGTAAGAAGAGGACAAGAAGAGTCAGAAGTGTTGTACCCCCTGGAATCCCAGCACTCTAGGAGGCTGAAGTGGGAGGATTATAAATTCAAGCCCAGCCCGGGCAATTTAGGGAGATCCTGTCTCAAAAAACAGAAAACCCTGGGGATATAAGTCAGTGCAGAGCACCTGAGTTTGATCTCCAGTACTGAAGAATAGCCCAAGGGGGCCATGTGGAGAGGAAGAGAAGACATACATTGTCCTGGGGGGGGCTGGCAGGGCTTCAACTCCTACTTCCTTTATTTCCCCCCAAGAGCCAAGTGGACTGTATGCCTGGACAGCTGAGGAAACTGAGGCATGGAGTGGGAATAGCTTGTTTAACGTGCCTTGGCACTTCTACCTGGAACCTGCTAGGCCACCTCACACCACTCTGGCGCTGGCCAACAACAAGGACACAACAGATTATAATGAAATCCAAAAGCCACATACTATGGCCTTGAGGGGGCCAATAGCCAAGTTGCCTGGTGTGCAGGCTGGCTCTGGGTGGGTAAAAGATGTCAGCAAGTTACTCCAAGAATAAGCCTGTGGCTCGGGCTACTTCTCCAGCCAGGGACCCTTCCCCTGAGCCTAGCCTCAGGCCCACAGGGGAGGGACAATGGAGCAGATGCCAGCCCTGGAAGGGGCCCCTTCAGCAGCGCCCAGCCAGTGGTCTGATCTGCCAGCTGCCTGCTCAGTCTCCTCCAAGATCCTCTGGGGCCATGGACAGCCAGGTCTGTACCTGCCTTGACTGCACACACATGGTCTCCGAGGCCTTAGTTTCCCCACCTGTGACATAGAGCTGGTCACATCGCAGTACAAATTTACCAGCAGGATCAGAACACTGCATCTGGACCTCAGAGAGCGATTATCAGTGGTGGCCACAAAAGCTGCCTGGTTGTGACTGGAGGACACAAAGGGGTCTGCAGTCTCAAGGACGCACAGCCGTGCCATCCGGGTCCAGCACACACACAGGTGATTCCAGATTGTGGCTTCCAGGAGCATGCCCCATGTCCAGCTCACCCTGGTGCCCCGGGACCTGGCCAGCACGTTAGAGTGACATTAAGTCACCTTCATGGGCTGCACCTGTGGGCAGTTCTTCTGCAGTCGCTGACTCAGCTGCTTGTGGCAGCTCCCGTGACAGAATGTTGCTTCAAAACAAAGAGAAACTATGCAGAACTCAGTGGACTTCAGATTTGTCTCAGCCAGTAAACAACAAAACGATGCCTTTCAAAAGTCAGCAGGAGGGCCGGGGATTTAGCTCAGTGGTTCCGGCGCCTGTCTCGCAAGCACAAGGACCCGGGTTCGATCCTCAGTAACCACATACAATACTGGGTGTGGAGACTCACACCCAGCAGCAACCAGTACCACATACCACAGTGCAGGGCATGGTGGCTCACGCCTGTAATCCCAGCACTCAGGAGGCAGAGGCAGGAGGATTACTGTGATGTGAGTTGGAGGCCGAGCTCAGGGCCAGCCTGAACTCCAAAGCGAGACCCTGTCTCAAAAAAAAAAAAAAAAGTCAACAGGAAGCCAAGTGCTGTGGTGGCATGCAGCTATAATCCGAGGACTCTAGGAGGTTGAAGCAGGAGGATCACAAGTTGGAGCCCAGCCTGGCTACTCATCAAATTAGTGAGACCCTATCTTAAAATTGGAAATGAAAAGGGATGGGGAGGTAGCTCAGGGCAGAGGCTCTAGGTTCAATCCTCAGGACACACGTGTGCGCGCACACACATACACACACACACACACACACACACACACACACACACACACACACACACAGCAAATTGGAGAAAAGAACCTTCCAGCTGGAATTTTCTCTCCCCACCATTGCTGAATGTGATGAACTGCATTTCAGCCACCCAGATCCCAAACCATCATACTGCAGGAGTCTTTTTCCAGAAGCTACTAAAGGACCTGCTCTCTCCCTTCCCACCCTTCCTTTCCCACTTTCCCCCCTCTCATGCCCCTTCTTCTTCTCTTCTTTCCCTAGAGCACTAGGGTGACCCTAATTCAGTATCACAGCCATCCTTATAAAAAGAAGAAATTTGGGAAACCAAGCCAGGCAGCGTATGGCTGTAATCCCAGCCCTTGGGAAGCTGAGGCAGGAGGATCACCAGGACTATGAGACCAACCTGGGCTACTGAGTAAGATGGTGTCTCAAAAAAAAAAAACCAAAACCACCAAAAGAGGAGCAGGGAACTTGGACATAGACACATAGAGAGAAGGCAATGTGGAGACCCCGAGAGAAGCCAGTGACAGCCAAGGGTCACAGTGGCTGTGCTGTGGGAGAGAAGCTTGGAGCAGCCGCCAGCTGCCCTCCTTCCAAAGAGCAGATGTGGGAAGTGACAGAGAGTGACCTCACAGAGCAGAAACCTGGCGATCAAGGTTTCCATATTATTTGGTGATCAAAGCCAACGGCAGTGGCAGGAACTCATCTTGGGTCTGTTGTGGTTCTGCTCATCTTAATGGTACAATGTTGTATGAAGAGAGTGACTCTTCACCCTTGTAGTCTTTATCTCAAGAATCCCACTCATTATCAGACAGACACAGGAGAAAGAGCCGGGGAGAGATGCGAGCCAGGATTCCTGACCTGGATCCAGGGCAGGAGGAAGGTGGGGATAGTGGAAGAGCAGCTCCTCTAGAATCCAGATCCTGAACTCTAAATTAAATGACTGCTTTAGAGGATGTGCATCTATTGAACTCATCAAATTATGTTCTTTAAGTATATGCAGTTTGCTGTGTGTTTATATTATTTCAATAAAGCCATTTTATAAAAAAAAAATAATAAGTCAAGCGTGATAGCGCATGTCTATAATCCCAGCATATCAGGAGACTGAGGCAGGAGGATCAAAAATTCAAGCCTAGCTTGGACAGTTTAGTGAGAGTTTGTCTTATAAATTAAAAAATGAAAAGGGCTGAGTGTATAGGTCTGTTATGAGCACTTGCTTAGCATAGATGAGGCCCTGGGTTCCATCTCCAGCACCACAGATAAATAATAAATAATAAGGAAAACCAAGCCCCAGGACCAGCTTGGCTGACTGAGCTAGGATCTCTCCTGGAAGGGCAGCAGAGTTTCTCCAGGCCCTGGGGCTCTTTTCTTTCCTGGTTCTTACCTGGCTTCTCTGGGAGAGGACTAACCACCCTAGTGTCCTGAGACAAAGGGCCTGCTGTTTTACAGACAGGACAGGGGGAGCACTATGTGGCGGTGTGAGGTGGGGGAGAGGAGCAGATGGGCAGGTGTCAGCTGTCAGTTAGCTCCTGGAAGGAGCTTTCAAAATGTGAGGGAGACACCAAGGATGGCAAAGAGGAAAAATATAAGCTTCATGGACCTATGAGTCTCTTGTCCCTGAACTATTTGCTACAAGCTACCTGGGATTTAGTGTTTGCCTGGTTGGATTCTTGCTTCTTTCCTTGCTATCCTCCTGCTCCTCCCTTTTAGACCTATCTCTCATCTCCCATTGTATGCTGGGAATGTGTTACTAGCATTTAGGTTTTTACAGCTTGCTGCTGAGAGTTTGCCTGGAGTCTTAGAGGAGACTTTGGACTTGGACTTTTTGAGCACTGCTGGAACTATTGAGACTTTGGTGAAGAGTATTTTTGGTTGGATGAGAGGTGGCTTTTGCTAGGCAAAAGTACCATCTTGCTATTGGCTGTATCTGGAGATTAAGAATGGCTTAACTCTGGTGTTTCGGTGTTAGGACAGTGAATTTAGCGGGTTTAGGATAGTGAATCTTTTTTTTTTGAGACAGGGTCTCGCTTTTGTGGTTCAGGCTGGCCCTGAGCTCAGCCTCCAACTCACATCACAGCAATCCTCCTGCCTCTGCCACCCGAGTGCTGGGATTACAGGCATGAGCCACCACGCCTGGCACTGTGGTATGTGGTACTGGTTGCTGCTGGGCATGAGTCTCCACACCCAGTATTGTATGTGGTTACCGGGGATCGAACCCGGGTCCTTGTGCTTGCAAGAGAGGCACCGGAACCACTGAGCTATATCCCCGGCCCAGGATAGTGAATCTTGATCATCAGTTTGGTTAGTGTTTGGGAAACCTAGGTGAGTAGTAAAGTACATTTGTAGGTGTATCTGGGAGGGTCACAGGGGAGAGACCTAGATATAGAGGACTATATCTAGTCCCTGCCCCCTTTCTCCCTGGCTCTTCCTCTGTTCTCTGTTTCCTGGCTGCCACAGGTACCAGTTTTCCTTCATTGCATGTTTTTGCTATGATGTCCCTGCTTTGGACTGACACCTCTGAGGCCAGAGCCAAAATAAACTTTTCTGTTGCTGCTGCTGTTGTTGTTTTTGTTAGTAATGTTGTTGTTATATTTAGGATTGAACCCAGGGCTTTCACATGGAACTATATCCCCAGGTTTTTTGTTGTTGTTGTTGTTTTGTTTTGTTTTTTGAGACAGGGTCTCCGCTTTGGAGTTCAGGCTGGCCCTAAGCTCAGCCTCAAACTCACATCACAGTAATCTTCCTGCCTCTGCCTCCCAAGTGCTGGGGTTACAGGCGTGAGCCACCACACCCGGCACTGTGGTATGGAGTACTGATTGCTGCTGGGTGTGAGTCTCCACGCCCAGTATTGTATGTGGTTACCGGGGAATTGAACCCAGGACCTTGAGCTTGCAAGACAGGCACCAGAACCACTGAGCCAGATCCCAGGCCTCCCAGTCAATTTTTTAAAAAAAATTTTTAAATTTTATTTTGAGGCAGAGACTCACTAAATAACTAAATTTCTAGGCTGGGCTCAAACCTGCGATCCTCCTGCCTCAGCTTCCCAGAGTATTGGGATTAAAGACTGCACTACTGTGCGTAGCTCTCTCCTCCTTTAAATTATAGAGACTGAGTATTTGTCCCCATTGACTAATTTGCTTGCTACGCCCCACTCTGTTTGAGCCAGCATTTGAGCTGTTTTTGTTACAGCCAGACACAATTGCTAGAAACTTTTTGGAAGACATGCTGTGTCAGTGTCACCTTAGGGGACAAATAGGAGTGTGTGGATTCTAGGAGTTGTCACAGGCGCTTCTCACCTTGGCCTCTGGGAATTCTTTTAAGGGTCTCTTTCTTGGCTGAGACCCAGAAAGCAGGGCTCCTGTCCCCACTTGAGGAATCTGAGCCTCTTGCTGAGCTGTGACCAAGCCCTACCCAGGCTTCCTGCCTCCTGCCCTGTGCTCTGGCCCTTCTCCTGCCCCGCAAGTCACCTCAATGTGGCAGCACACCCCAGACCACCCCCTGGCTGAGCCCCAGCCTCCCAGCGCGCGGTGTGTTTCCTCAGCCTTGTTTACAGTTGTTGAACTATTTTCGTCAAATTAATTAAATACATGCTAAATCCTCTTCAATTTGTTGTGCAACAAATTAAAGATGCTAAGATTGCAAAAAGCACACAAAACCTGTTTATTCTGATAGACACCCACACGTGGCCCCAAATCAGCCCCGCATCCACTGAACCATGTAGCTATGTCAGGGACGGGCTCTGACCCCTTGGGGTCTGAGATCCCCAGGAGCTAGCTCAGCTCCCCACTGCAGTGACTCCAAACTCAGAGAGCATGAGGCACAGATACCAGGAGCACAGACACCGAACCCTTCCCTAGAAGACTGACCTGGTGGTCACAGAACAATGGCAATCACGGTGTCCCGTGCAACCCTGAGGTGGGGCTGCTACTGCGTCAGCGGACAGAAGAGGAAGTGGAGGCACAGCAGGTAGCAGCTGAGTTCACCCAGTCCAGGAGCCTGGACAGGACCCAGTTGTCCCCCTCAGAGCCTGCAGTAACCACTGTGCTCACAGGATCTCCTTCCAGCCCTGGCCTCCGGTCCCAGGCCGAGTTTGGCAGAAGCAACAACAGACCAAGCCACACTGAGAGTGCTCTGGGGTCCAAATGCACCTCTACTCATCCCCCTCAACCCCTAGAGCCTGCCCCCGCCTCCCTCAGCTACTGTCCCTCTCCCCCACCAACAAGGCCAGATACTGCCAAGAATCTCCTTCCTCCTCATGAACTATCTGGGGGAAGGAGGGCTTGGGTGCTGCAGGCAGAGAAATGGAGGCGCCCAGAGCCTGAGGCCTGAGCTCTGTCCCCGGTACCTGTGAAGAGACTCTGTGGCCTTACTGTGGCCTCATTAGCAAGGCCCTGGCTATACTTAGCTTCTTTGGTTTCAGGCATGAAGAGACTGAGATCTTGGGAAGGAAGAAACGGATTTGTCCGGAACGCACAGAGAGTTAGCAGAACTTGGCTGAGACCCAGGATAGGCTGCGTCCCTCCCAGCCTCTGCTCCAGGCACCCTGGTCCCTGCTGCCACTCAGGCCCCTCACACAGCTTGGGCATCACGGGCCCAGGGTATCGCTCAGCCTGCCCTCAGCTCTCCCTGCAGAGCATGCCGGCTGTGACCGCGTGCTGGGCCCCGAACCTCCCAGATTGCAGACATGCTACAAACTCCTAATTCCAAAAAGTGGGGCTACACCGAGCATGGCCGCCCGTGTCTATAACTCCAGCACTCTGGGAAGCTGAGGCAGGAGGATCACAAGTTTGAATCTAGCCTGGGAAACTTAGTGATTTAGTGAGATTCTATCTCAGAATAAAACATAAAAATAAGGCTGAATATGTATGTACCTCAGTGTAAAGCCCAGTGCAGCAGAAAAGAAAAGAAAAAAGTAAAAGAGAGAGAGCTGGTGATGCTGACAATGAGACGAAAATGAGGACAGAGTGGGTCATCTTCAGGCTCGTCACTCCTGTGTGCCTGCTGCCCAGAGCCTGCCCACCCCCAGGAGGTAGGTGAGCACACACTTCTGGTCCTCCCTGGTACTTAGCCAGTTGCAGGGTTCCGGTCCCCAAAGTTGTCCTTAGACCTGCCACCCTTCAGTGATAAGCTGCTCATGTGGCCAGCTGACCACTCCTCGGCACACAGTCAGCCCTCAGCCTTGTCTCCTGCCCTGTGCTGGGCTGTGCTGGGATACAGGGAGGATGGGACCCAGTGCCTGCTGTCTGGTCCTTCAAGGGCAGAGGGCAATGAAGAGCAAAAAAGAGACTGTCATTTGGTGCAACAAGATTGACAGAAGAGATCTAGCAGAGCTGGCAAGGAGTCATTGGTCTTGATCGGGCTGGTGGAGAGAGTGGAGTCAAGAATCTGTAAACAGAGTTGACGTTGAGGCTGAGGTTTTGAGGTATGAGTAGAGGTTTTCCAGATAGAGATAGAAAGATAAGATGGAGCGGAGAGAGGAGACCCTAGTCACAGCTTTTCCCTAAGTAGTCCTGGGAGAAACCGATTCAGTGGGGAGCAGGAATTGACCATATAGCAGGACTGGAACCCAGAGCCTAGGGTGAGACAAATTTGGAACTTTGTATTAACTTTCCATAGCTAATACCAAATGCCTGAGAAGGTCAGCTTACAGGAAGAAGGTAAGTTTTGGTTTCTGCTTTCAGAGGTCAGTGGCATTAGGGCTGTGACGATATGGGAGAATCATGGCAGAAGGGTGTGGCGGAGGAAGCTGCTCACCTCACTGTGACCAGAAAGGGGTACATCATGCCCCCCACAACTCTGATCTACTCCCTTCAACTAGGCTCCACCTCCTAAGCTCTGTCACCTCCCAGGATGGGGCAGAAAGAGACAGGAACACCCACTGTGACCTCAGAGCTAGACTGGAGCTGGAGACCCAGACAAGACTGAGAAAGCTATGCAGGGACAGGTGACAGGCGGGACGGTGGGGTGTGAGGGAACATGTCGAATACTGGGACCCTGAGGAGATGAAGTCACTGGGGACGGACGAAGTTTGTGAGGGCTCAGGGACAGAGCGTCCCAGACACCCCTTTGGATTCTCCTGAAGGTGACAGGGTCCCACCTGAGTTCTGCAGAGCAAGAACTAGCAGAAGACATTACTGCAGTGTTGGGAGGTGGGCTGACCCCTCATGCCCAGCAGCCCCAGCTCTGAGCAGACACGGCAGAGACCTCAGAGGAGGGGTGTGGGCTCCCCCATCCTCTCTACCCTCCCTCTCCGCTCAATCCTCCCTGGAACCAGCCTGGGTATTTAGAAGATTAATTTCATGTTTGTGCAAAGCAGAGGATTAGAGAAGGAGGAGAATGAAGCTCCCCGTAGGTTGTTAAGAAAACATCAGCTAAAAAAAGACAGCTGAATCCTCTGGGCTGGGCTCTGCCTGCCCGAAACCCTGGCTCCGCGCGGGTAATTTGCTCACGTGCTCTGCAGGCCTGGGACCAGCACCCTGGGGCCCTGACCATGCTCCAAGGCCAAGTGCCGAGGAACAGCCTGTGAAACGGGCGGCTGAAGATCTCAGACGGAAGTCTCGCCACAGGACACTCTGACAGCTCTGTCTGCTCCCGCGTCACCTCTCAGCTCCTTCGGGAGCCAGAGGCTTAGAGCGGGGTGGGGGCCCCAGCAGACAGCAGGCAAGGCCCGGCTGGAGCTCCTTCCCACAGCTGCTCACACAGAGGGGCAGGTTCCTTGGCACCTTTGCAAGGGCATCTGGAGGCACACCTTGCGTCACCTAGGGCTCCTAATCTTTTATTGTTTCTCTGAGCATCTAGGGGGAGAGGCACACTGGGAATGAACCCAAGGACTTTACACTGAGCTATATCCTCGGTTTTATTTTGAGATGAGATCTCATTAATTCGCTATGTTGCCCAGGTGGGGTCTCAAACCTTGCCCCAGCCTCCCAGAGTGCTGGAGTTCCAGGCAGCTGCCACCAGACCTGACTATGTGGTTGTTTGGGGGCTCATCTCTGCTTCATTCCTCTTCATGGCCAAATCAGAGACCCTCCTCTCCTGGTGGACATGTGAATTGTTTCCCATTCGGATCTGTTGTGAATAGTGCTACTGAGGACATCTGTACACATTCTGTGCATAAACTTCACCCATTTCTTCTGGGTAGGCAGAGGAAACAAGCACACTAATGTGTTTAAAAGATAAATCAAAGAGCCGACAGGATCCTAAAGTTACCTGGCACAGCAGTTCACAGCTATAATCCCAGCATTTGGGAGGTGGAGGCAGGAGGATCACAAGTTCGAGCCCAGTCTGGGGAACTCGGCGATTTAGCAAGACTTCAAGACAACAAAGTTATTCCTGGCAGAGAGAAACCAAATCACTGGTCATGTGTGTGTGTGTTAGGGGGGGACTTTCTGGGTGAAGTACTCAAGGTCTTAACTGTGGTGCTGAGGACCCTGGAATGTATTGGCCCAAACTTTCACTGTACATTCAAATGAGCTCATTTCACTGTGTTGGCATCACTCCTTCATTCAATGTTCATGGTGTAAAAGATCTCTACCAAGGGGGAGGAGCCTATAGGAAGGGAAGGGACTTTGGGGATCCTCTGAGGGAGCCCTGCAGTCTCCAGGCATGTCCCCAGCGCCGGGCACCCCCACTTCCGCCAAGCTGCTATTGCCACTTGAAGCTGCAAATCCCCCAAAGCACCCTGTGTGACATTGTCTCAGCCAGAGAATGGCCAGTCCCAGAGGTAAACTGGATCAAAGCCAGCCCGTCTCCTCCTCAAGCCCTTCCCGTGGCCCCCAGACCTGGGTAGTCACCCTGGCAGATCAGAGTCTCACCTGGAGCTTCAGGTGGAGAGGGAAAAGGCTCTAGAAGAAAGAGGGTGAAAGAGTTGATGATCTTCAAACAGGAACAAGGGAACACGTTAGGAAGGCTGTTCCCACCCATAGCACTCCTAGCACCGTGGCCACTCACTGTACCTTCTCTTCCTGGGACTCCTGAGTCCCCTGCCCAAACCCCAGACCCTGCAGCCAAGACTCAACAACTCTGTGCATTCACTCACAAACATCTGACACATTCTAGACACTACACAGAACAGTATGGGCCCAGGACCACATGCTGTGTGGACAAGAAAGAGGCAGCCCCGTAGCATGGGATGGGGAGCCTTCTCTGGAGGGAGCAGCGCCTTCCGGAGGATGGGAGGACCAACAGCACGTACATAAGCAAAGAGGAAGAAAGAAAATTCTTGGATGGAGGAGGAGCCCCCATGAATTCTGCAAGGGCATCCAGTTGGGTGACCCTAAAAGTAGTGTGTACAGTGAATAAAACAGTGGGCAGGGTGGTTAGCAGGGCTTATGGTGCAGATCCTTGGAGTCAGACCACAGTAAGGAATACAGTCATCATCACAGAGGGGCAGAGAAAGCATGGGAATCTTAAACTGGATGTTATCCATGTTCTGAGAGACAAGTATTCTTAACATAATGTTTTATACCCAACCAAACTAGCAAGCAACCCCAAGGATCAAATGGTTTTTGAGAAATGCAAAGTCTCAGCAGTTGCAACACTTGCCCACACTTCCCAAAGGAAGGAAACGGTAAGTAAACTAAGTAAGAAGAAATAATGTGCAGAGAACTGAAGTCCCAGATGACGGGGTCTAGTTAAATGAGGAGGATGGGGAGTAGTTCGTACCCATGAGAAACAGTCTGGGAAGATTGTGTACCCCAGATTTGGTAGCATCTTTGAAATATCACAGGAACTTAGGATGAATAAATAAATGTAAGCAGAACAGCATTTGGAAAGTGCCAGAAAAACAAAGTGTGGACTCTAAAGAAAACAATGTCCCTTGACCACCGCTGAGTTTCAGTGAGTACTGTCCACACAGTCATGGACTTTATTTATTTCCAACTTTCATAATCAGCCCACGGACAAAGCAAAGAATGAAGACTTAATTATGGTTAAAGACTACAGATATTTTCAGTCCCACTGTGGAAAATTACAAATGACAGATGCAGGGAAAGATGAAGAAAAGAGGACATCTAGTCCAAGAAGCCTCCGTGTCTTTCTCTCCAGCAGCAGGTTCTCAATAACCAAGGCTATTAATACTCTGAAGACAACTATAGAGACATTATAATGGTGGAATAACTGTGTTGGAAGGAGGGACAGAGCTGGGGAGAGAGATTAAATTAAATCTTCACTTCTCAGGCCAATAAGTCCTCAGAAATTATCAACAAGTGATAACAGGCAGTGACATATGCTTGTAGTCCCAGCTGTTTGGGGAGGCAGGAAGGTGGCAAGTTTAAGGCTAATTTGGACAATTTAGCAAGACCTGTGTCAAAACTTAAAAGAATAAAAAGGGTTGAATGTGAAGCTCATAGTAGAGCAGTCCTTGGTTCAATTCTCAGTACCAAAACAACAAAACCCAACTGAGAAATCATGAAATGCCCACACAATCAATATCTTTCATTCTTAGGAGCCAGTAAGCCTCTGGGCCCTTTGTTCTTTAGGAATCTTCCTCAGTTCATAGAAAGTGAAATGGCAAGTGAGGTTTCCCAGCCTTCCTGCAGTCAGGGCTGGTCCTGACCCGGCACAGCCAATCTGCCTGCTCATCCTGAGCATGAGACAAAGTCTACAGCCTGGAGGAGCAGGTGCTGCCCAATTCTATTCGGGCTGGCAGAGGCGGAGGCTGCTGACATGGCCCCGCTCAGCTTCTAGAAGTGGTGGGAACCACAGGGTAGCGCCCAGCATTGGGGACGCTGGTGTCACAAGCCGCAGTGTCTACACGTTCACAGCTGGGGTCTTTGACAAGCTGATGCTAGAGTGGGGTGTTGGTCCGTGGTGCACCCCAACTCCACGACCCACAGGCTCACACCGATCTTGAGAATCTCTCAATATGCTTATATGTAATTATCCAGAGCTGGTTTCTGTTGGCTGCCATTGAGAATGCTGGTCCAAGGACCACGTGCTTGGTCCTGAGACAAGAGGGAAACCCCAGGAGACAGGGCAAGGAGAGGGCAGGCTGTCCCCTCCGCCCATTTTCTAGACTTCAGTCCTTTTGTGCCATCTTTTTTTTTTTTTAGGTTTTTGGAGACAGGGTCTCACTTTGTGGTTCAGGCTGGCCCTGAGCTCAGCCTCAAACTCACATCACAATCCTCCTGCCTCTGCCTCCAGAGTGCTGGGATTACAGGCGTGAGCCACCACGCCCGGCACTGTGGTATGTGGTACTGGTTGCTGCTGGGTGTGGGTCTCCACGCCCAGTATTGTTATGTGGTTACCGGGGAATCGAACCCGGGCCCTTGCGCTTGCAAGACAGGCGCCGGAACCACTGAACTAACTCCCCGGCCCTTTTTTTTTTTTTTAACTCAAATGCATTTGTTAATTTGAAATTTCATTATTCTTTTCCTAAAAAGTTTTTCTATGTCAGGAGAATTTGTATTAACTTTCTGACCCTCTCCCTCTCTCTCTCCCTCTCTTTCTCCAGCTTCTGGTATTTTGTTATGACAGAAAACAGACTAATATAAATCTGCAAGATCCACACAGCAGTTTGTACAGCCAACCCAGGCCTGTACCGTATGGCTTCGGGAGTCTGATGACACCCCTCAGGTCATCTTGCTGCTCCTCCCCATAGAAAGTCCCACCCACCTTGACTTGAACCATCGCAGAAGGTGGCAACTGCACGAGGATGTACACAGGAGCTGGTGGAGCTGGCTCCAGTGATCAGCAGCAGTGTGGTGTGAGAAATGAACAGAGAGACTAAAGGAGGGAGAAGACTTGAGGTTGAAGTAGGGGGAGGATCAGTGGCTGTCTACCAGGAAGAAGGGGCAGAAAGATTGCAATCTGGGGCCCCGAGAGGCTGGAGGAGTTAAATGTGAGTCCAAATAACAAAGTCAGTGTGGAGGAGTGAGCTCCCCATCAGTGGAGGTATGTAAGCAGGGGCTGCACCCCCAGGCCCCAGGGACGGGCGTGGCAAGATCCAGGATTGGGATAAGGATCTCCTACAGCCCTGAAAGTCTGAGAAAAGAACCAGAGGGGAGTGGTGCAAAACAAGACTCAAGGCCAAGACAGAGAGCTGTTCAGAAGGGAAATACACTCTTATTTGTGGGAAAGTTGTCTCCGAAAATGAGAGACAGTAATGACATGTGACTGTCTCCCAAAATGAATGCCATCTGGAGAAAAATACCAAATTCAACTGGACCAATTTGTCTTTCCCACTAATAAGCCATGTCGATTTTGGGGCCATCTTGACTTATCTGTTTAGAAAGAAGCTCTTTATTCCCAGGAGTCAGGCCACCCTTTCCCAAATGAGGGAGAACTCAGAACCACAGACAAATTCCCTTGCGGAGAAATGAGGTTTTGTGAAATAGGTCTGACAGGCCTGGAGCATTGCATGCAGAGGTATGGTTTCCATTGAAATAGGTAACTTGAGCCCCAGTGTCCACCTGCCCTCCTGAAGAACCAGAATGGTACTAGACGTCTTCCGCGTGACCTGCAGACACAGGCAACCCCCAAACAGCCTGCTTTTACAAGTTATTCACTTCCTCTCCCATGGTTGTGTCATGTGTGCTATTGCAATGAGGTGATAGCAGCAGCTAGAATCACCTGGGGGCTGAGTGGGGCTGGTCCAGGATGGCTTCTTCATTGTGCCCAATGGATGCCTCAGTCCAGAGAGAGATAGCAAGAATAGCCAGCCTAGCTGGCTCTTTCTCCCCTCCAGGAGTCTCCTGGGGCCAGTGAGGCTGTGGTGACTACCAGTGCAAAGAGGTAAGAAGTGGTGTGTCTTTAAGAGGCCGAGCCTGGGGGCGGTCCTTCAGTCATTGAGGGCGTGGCCTCAGAGGATGTAAGGAAACTCTCAGGGGACCCTGAGCTAGTCTGATGAGAGCAAGTTCTTATGAAAAGAGCCCCTGCTCTCCTCTGTATCCTGTCTAACCATGTGATCTCTTGCTCATACTCCTACCATGATGATGTCATCCACCACGATGTGACGCCACCAAAGGCCCTCACTGAGGCCAGCATCATGCAATTCAGACTTCTGGTTCCCAGAATTATGAGCTACACACATCTTTCATCTTTATAAAATCACTCAGCCTCATGTATTTTGTTATAGTAGCAGCAAAAGGACAAACACAATGGTGGCATCAGAAGAGTCCAACTCCTTACATGGCAGTAGCTTCTCCTAGACAGTGGTTCCCAGTGAGCTTCTGCTTGGCCTTGGGTGGCTCTCGGTGGCAACCAGGGCTAGGCTGTCTGGCTGCTCCTTCAGGCTCACGGTGGAGCTGGGCACATCCAGGAACACAGTCATTCATTTCATTTGTTCCACAATCACCCTCTATCACAGTGATGACTTGGACTCTCCCTGCCCTCAGGTTACCCAGAGTCACCAGCTTCCGGGAACACAAGTTGTTTTCCAAAGGAAATGGTCCTCTGGGTGAAAAAGCAGCAGGAGACAGTGCTGTGCTCACCACGGCACCCTTTGCTAATGACGCAAATGCATCATCTCCGTCCCCTCCAGCCCCGGCTACCAAACTAGGAAACACCGGGGGTGGTCCCTGCACACAACCTCGAGGGACTTGGCTCACCTGAGGGCTCACAGCCAGACCCGGCAGGTACAGTGCTCCATCTCCACCCTGACCCTGAGCAACATTCTCCCCTCTTGACCCCTGTTTCCTCCCTGTAAAACAGAGGGGTTGGCCAGGCAGGGCGGTACATGCCTGAAATCCCAGCACCCTGGGAGCCTGAGGCAGGAGAATCCCAAGTTCCAGTCCAGCCTGAACAAGTTAGCAAATTAGTGAGACTCCATCTCAAAATGGAAAGTAAGAAGAGCCAGGAATATAGCTCAGTGCCAAGGGCCCGGGTTCACTTCTTAGCACCACCAAAAAACAAAGAAGAAGAAAGAAAAAGAGAAAGGGAAAAAGGGATGGAAAGGGAAAGAGGAGAAAATGAAGGGCTGTGAAGGAGAAGAGGGTGACCAGATGGCTGAACTCCAGTCATCTCTACAACCTTGGGCAAGTCTTTATCTTGCACCTGCAGCATGGAAGTAGGACAAGGTGTCTGCAGGTGTTTCCAACACTTCATTCTTCAATTTAGTCTTCATATGGACCACCTCAGAGGAAGCAGGAATGTACATATCTGGTGCCCTAATCTTTGACCATTTTCTGTTGCTATAATAAAGCACCAGAGGCAGCATGATCTATGAGTAACAAAGGTTCTATAGTCCAGGAAGTATGAGAACGTGGCATCGGCATCCCCTGAGTTTCTGGTATGGGTCCCACGCTACGTCATAAAGTGGGGGATGCAAAAGGGGAAGAAGACAAAACAGGGGTGGAAACCTAGCTTTCCAACAACTCGCTCTCAGGAGAATTCATCCACTCCCAAGGGAACCGATCCCGGCCTGTCAGAAAGGTGTTCGTCCCGCTGAAGGATTAGTCGGCTCCTAAGGAACCCACCCCCGACTTTGCCACAAAGATCCATCAAATTCCAGAGTGAGTTCTGAAGAGGAATAAACTATATTCCAACCCCAGAAGCGGGACTAGAATTCAGTCCCACCCTTCCAGTGTCCTCAAATCCAAGTCCACACAGACAGACGCTGCCCAGGAAGCTGGGCTGGAATCCACCACCCACCCCCGGCGACGCCAAGAGAGGGGCCAGGCTGGGCACGGGAGGGAAGATAGAGACCACAATCAGCAGGGCTGTGTGCAGACCCAGGCTCTCCTGCTTGGTGACAGCCTGTCCTCGAGAAATTCCTTAGGCTCTCTGAACCTCAGTTCCCCATCTGGAAAAGGAGAGTTTTAACAGCCACTCCCACGGAGGCCCCAGGACAGCAGAGAGCAGCCAGGAAAGCCCGGGTCATTTATTACTCCCACCCGTGCTGGACGGCATTGTCTTTCTGGGGTGGTGGCGCAGATTCCCATCACTCGTGCAGAGCCTTCTCTGAGATAATTTAGGAGGCCAGGTGGGGAGCAGTCCTCAGCGGAAGCTGCCACC
The DNA here is from genome assembly GCA_004026965.1 of Petromus typicus. Taxonomy (NCBI): domain Eukaryota; kingdom Metazoa; phylum Chordata; class Mammalia; order Rodentia; family Petromuridae; genus Petromus; species Petromus typicus. The sequence goes on along the minus strand of PVIR01004801.1, from coordinate 23,592 downwards.
TCCCCAGTGGCTTCGAAGAACAGATCAGGCCTGAGGGACTGGAAGGGGGCTTCTCCCTGTCGCCGCTTCCTGAAGATGCCCTGGGCTGTCGCGCTCTCCAGCTCAACACACTAAAAAATGACTCTGAAGAAAAGTAAGCAGACACTCCAAGCTATAAATATTTCAGAGCGGAATGAACGTCCTTTCCCAGCACCGACTCGCCGTATATATTATTTATAAAACCATAACTTCGCTTGAAAGGTAGTCACCCAAGGAATAGACAGCCTCACTCAGACTGGCGGGATGGCTGGAAAAACAATGGAGAAGGGGACAGAGAGTGTCTGGGCCACCGGAGGCCACAGGAGGTCATCTGCCCCACGCCCGGGCTCCAGCCTGGCCAGAGGGACAGGACAGGGCGGCTGGGAGAGGCTCTGGGCACCAGCAGAGCGCCAGGTCACACAGCCTGTGGCCCCACTGGCTTCTCGGCAAACAGCCAGTAAATTTTCAATTTAAAGCCTTCTACCCAATTTCCTAGCAGGGGGTGGGGTCGGTCGTGGGTGAAGAGGCTGAAACGGCCACTCTGAGGCCCCTGGGCCACAAGAGAGCCTCATCCTGCAACGTGACACCCCCTGCCCAGGGACCTTCTGGTCTTGATATTCCCAGCTGTAAAATGGACACGTGAGTGGTCCTGCTCTATCACAGGGGACCCCAAACCCTGAACTGCCCACACAGATGAGGGGAGCAGTATGTGAACGACTCAAGCTCCATCTGTGTTTGTAGCCACTCATCACTGCAGCACAGCCTGGCTCCACCTTGGGTCAGCTGGTGGGGGGAGCTCAGCCTCACGTGAGCATGCCCTCCCCGCTGTGAACTGCGCATGCGCGGGGTCCAGGGCACGCTCCTCTTAGTTACCCAAAACTGTACTGGCTTGTGGAAAAATTGTCTTCTATGAAATTACCGTCCCTGGTGCCAAAAACATTGAGGACCATGACCCCTAACAGACCCCGCATGGCTATCCCACAGCAAAAGACTGTAACAAGTAACTCCCTTTCTCTCCAGAGATAAAGCTTGTGGGTCTTCACCGACCAGATTCGCAATTTAAAAATCAATCTAAAGCTGGGCACGGTAGGGCACATCTGTAGTCCCAGTTCTTCTAGAGCTGAGGTGGGAGGATCGAGAATCTGAAAGAGGCCTGGGCAATGGAGCAAAAACTGCCTTGAAAAATAAAAATGCACAGTTTGATGATTTTAACCTGTGATCAAAAGACATGATCAAAGCAAAGTGACTGAAAACCAGCCCTGGGTACGAGTACTGGAGATTGACCCAGACCTTCGCACTGCGCTGCATCTCCAGCCTGTTTTATTTTTTGAGACAAGGTCTCGCTGAGTCACTGGGTTGCCCAGACTGAGCTCAGCCAGCAGAGCCCTCAAGTCTTCCTGTAACCCACAAATGGTGGCTGAGATGCTTTTGATTTTAATTTTTCCATTATGTGCTCCTTGTAGAAAAGATAGAACGTGCAAAAACGCACGAAGCCCGAGATTAAAAAAAAAATTATGATTCAATGACCCAGAGCAGCCCCAGTTAACACCAGGGGTGTACCGCATCCCCAACAAGAGGGGGCGGAGAAGAAGAAAACTTTCAGTTTGGCTTTGGAGCCCCGTGCCCCCACCACCACTGAGACGGATACACAGCCTTCCTGAGAGGCCAAAGCAGCAGGACAGGGTCCCCCTGCAGGACTAGGTCCCCCGCTTCCTGGACAAGTGGGGCTTGCAGGGCCCAGCCCGGGCTAGCTATGAGATGAAATACAAGAGTGAGTGGTACACGGCTTGTCACTCCAGCACTCTGAGGTTGAGTAGGAGGCTGAGGCAGGAGGATGGAAAGTTTGAGCCCAGCCTGGGTAACTCAGTGACTTAGTGAGACTCTGTCTCGATAAAAAGGTCTGAATATAATTCAGTGGGAAGTGGGGAGTGGCTGCAGTGTCACAGCACACACACACACACACACACACACACACACACACACACACACACACACACACACACACGCACCTCCCACCCCTTGCGGAGGGACACGGGTGTCCTCGAACCTTGCCTCCTGTTTTTCCTCCCCTGGTCCCACCCACGTAGCATCTCCCAGCAGCCACCGCAGCTCAGCCCCGGCCTCCACCAACCTCCCCAGATCTGTAGCATCCCCCAGAAATATCAAAATAAAAACCCGGATGAGTTCTTTTGCTAAACTGCCCAGACTGTAATAACCGATTGCACTTCATTTCTCCCCAGAGGAAACTCGGGTTAATTTGGCCGCTGACTCATGTGCCAGGCCCGTTACGACACCAGGACAGACACAGCCCCTCCCGGGGCGGCATTCAGGGCCTCACGCAAGGCTCCCGGAAGTGCGGGGCACATGTGCGCGAGCAACACGTGCGTGCAGAAGCCCCGGACACTGGCACGCACGCTCACACGCAGGAGCACTGCTGCACCGCGACTGAGTGGGCCCGCAAAGTGTTGCACGCTAACTGCATTACAGGTTGCTGCCAAATGTACTCGGAGAAAGTGGGTCTAGGGGCTGCTCCTGCCGGTGGCAGAGAAGGGAGGCATTGGGAGGGCTGCCCAGGTCCGAGGGTGCCGGCCCGGGTGGACTTCCTGTCTGCTTAGGGTGATGGGAGTACTGGGGGTCCCCTCCTCTATATTCCTCACAGCTTCTCATAAGACAGAACACAGCTCAGGCAGAAGGCTTCAGGGGAACCGTTGATGTGCGCTGTGTGACCTTGGGCAGGAAACTTAACTTCTCTGAGCCTCCATTTCTTCTTTATCCTATGCTTGGACAAGACTATGAATGTACTTGGTGCCGCTATAAGATGTAAGTTTTATATTTTAATCACCATCTTTAAGAACTAGAAAAAGAATAAGGAAATACGTAAGTAAGCTCTCCCCTTTTCCCTTACAATTTCCTTTCTTCCTCTTCCTCATTTGCCAACGTCTGGGATGTCGAAATGATGGCAGGAACTGTGGTAGCCATCTTGAACTTAGAAGTCATTTGCTGAGCAAGTTGAAACAAGATCAAAGGAAGATGGCCCCTTGACATGATGGCGCTGCCACATGAGCCTTGGGCTTCCTGTAATTGCAGAAAAATAAATGTCAACATTTTATCAAAAAATATGTATACACATACAGGCACATATCTTTGTATAATCATCTCTATGTACATATAAGGTAAAAGCTAAAACCATCCATAGGAGGGCTCCCTGGATACGGAGAAGTTATTTCCTGGTGCTCCTCACCCCATCATACCCAGCAAAAGAACAGTTCTGAGTTCTGGCTCAACAGCCGCCAACTCCCAGACAATTCAGGCTACTGTTTCTCTCCCAAGTCTATTTTCTTTTATATACATTTTTTTCTTCTGGTACTTGGGATTGAACCTAGGCCTCTCCACTGAGATACAACTCCGGTCTTTTTTGGTTTTTATCTTGAGACAGGGTCTCTTTGTCCAGGCTGGGCTTGATCTTTGACTCCTCTTGCCTCAGCCTGCCAGAGTGCTGGGCTGACAGATGTACATCACTGGACCCAGCTTTCTACCCATTTTTGATATGAATGCTATTGGCCTCAATTTAAAAATTTTTCTTCTCTATTTCTTTGGTTTTATTTCTAAAGTTTCTCCTCAGCAAGACGCTACTGGTGTATTTTTTTCTAACCGACACATAGTAACTACATGTGTTTATAGTGCAGTGGTCAAGCAGACAAAGCTTCTAGTTCTTCTAGCAGCTTTAATGTTTAAAAGTTGGCTAGAACAGCTGAACGTGGTAGACATGCCTGTATTCTGGGAGGCTGAGGCAGAGAGATCTTATTTGAGGGTGGCCCAGGCAATTTAGTAACTTAATGAGAACCTGTCTCAAAATAAAATAGAGGGCTGGGATGCAAGTTAGGGCAAAGGCTTCGGTTCACCCCCAAAGGGGGCACAGGGGGGTGCGGAGCTGGTTAATGATGCCCTCGCAGACTCAGGCAGGAGGGACTGCCAAGAGCAGAGAGGGCAAGTCCCCAGTCTGCTTGGCCCAAGACGAGCCAGGCCTGGCGGGCAGGGGCACGTGGCACTGCAGTGACTTCCGCTCACCCTTCTCTGGAGAGGAGGCTAAGGGGAGCCAGGGGCCTGCAGGGCTCCCCTGAGCCATGGGCAGCCGGAAGCCCAGAAGAGAAACCAGGACCTGCAGCGCAGCCCCGAGGATCCAGCTACAGGACCGAACGCCCAGGAGCCGCCTCCCCGCCCAGATACACGAGGCTCACGGCACCCGCGGCCCCTCCAGCAGCACCAGCTCTGAGCTGTTCCGGCCTCTCTCCTGAGGGGAGCCCAGCAGGGACCCTGAAGGCCAGATGAGTGCTCGGGTGCAGGGCGGGAGATTCCTGGAGGTAGTGAAGTTCTGGCTGGAGACAAAGAGGGACATTTGCCCATGGAGATTGTACTCAAGGGTGCGCAGGGCCAGGCTGGCTCAAGGCTCTGTGCCCTGAGCCCTACTCAGCACCCCACACTCCCTGCCCCAGAAGCACCAAGAAAACCTCTCCCTAACCAAACCAACCAAATAAACAACAACAAAAAACACCAAAGCTGGGCCTGGGATTTAGCTCACTGGTTCTGGCATCTGCCAGGCAAGCACAAGGTCCCGAGTTCAATCCCCAGTAACCACATACCACAATGCCTGATATGGTGGCTCATGCCTGTAATTCCAGAACTCAGGAGGCAGAGGCAGGAGGATTGCTGTGAGTTTGAGGCTTACCTGGGCTACACAGTGAGCTTAGGGCCAATCTGAACTACAAAAATGAGACCTTGTCTCAAAACAACAACAGCAGCAGCAATAAGAAATCACCAAAGCTGCGCGTGGAGACACACAGCACATGCCTGTAATCCCAGCACTTGGGAGGCTGAGGCAAGAGGGCTTCTGTAAATTTGAGGCTGGCCTGCCCTACATAGCAAGACTCCATCTCAAAAACAACACAAAACAAAACACAACAAAGAAACCTTCTCCCTGTGGGATGGTCAAGGCAGTGACAGTCCTCAGAAGGACAAGACATGCTCCAGACACTGCGGAGCAGAGGGACAAGATCCACACATGGTGACGCCTGTGCACAGCTCCCCACCCTTGGCCTAGGCCCCCCCAGGCCCTCAGCATGGGCCAGAGCACCGAGCAGAGGCTCCTTGGCCAGCGGAGGCTCCTCCCCCTCCGCAGGAGAGGCGGGGCTGTGAGGACTGAACAAGGGCGCAGCTCTGCCTCAGGACCCACCTTGTGCATGGCCAGCTGGGGCACGGCAGCTCCCAGGAGGGCAGAAAGAACCGGTAGGGTCCTCGACCAGCATCCTCCCGGTGCCAGCCGTTGTCCCGTGGAGTTGGGACACCTGCGCCGATGACCACCTTATCTTCAGGAAACTCATACTAATCATGGCCTAGACTTCAGTGGACATGTTGAGCCCCTGCCTGAGTCCCTCAGAAGGGGTGTCCAGGCTTCCTCAGATCCACAGTGGACACCCTGGACCTCCCCAGCCACACACAGCACAGGGGCACACCGGGGCACCAGCCTGTGAAGTCGCACATCCCGTCCCCTCTCCTCCTAGCACTGGAAATGGCGGACACATCCCAGATGAGGCCTTGAGCGGGACAGAGAGCACCTGGGGCTCCTGGGAGGAGTCTCGGGACAGGAGTGCGAGGCTCCATCAGTGCAGGGCAGGCAGCTCTGCCCGGTGCCGCTCACATGCAGAGCCACAGCTGTGTGCTGGGTGCCAGGGCACACTCACATCTACACGCTGAGCCGACACACAGCTACACAGACAGGCGCTCACACACACGCTGACTCCTCGAGGTCCTAAAGCAGGTGCAGCGGCCTTGCCTCCCACCCGGTGCCAGGAGTGCCAGCGCCCCCACCCAGGTACCTGCAGCACAGCCAAAGCCAGCCCCACACTGGCAACGACCCAGGGCCTCCAGGTCTCTGTTCCAGGCCAGCATGGAGTCCACGCAGCGTCAGAACAGCCTGGCCCTCAGTGGAAGAGCCCTTCACACTGTCCCCGTCCACAGATCACTTTACCCCGAAGGCTCAGTAAGGCCATTGTTCTTTCTCCTCCCCGCTTTGGTGCCGGAGGTTAAGTCCATGACTTCTGCACTGAGTTGCACCTACACATAATTTTTAGGTTTCTTTTTGAAATAGCGTCTCAATAAGTTGCTAAATTATCCAGACTGGATTGGAACTTGAGATCTTCCTGCTTCAGCTTCCAATAGTGCTGGGATTGCAGGTGTGCACCATCCCCCTTAGACATCCTTTTGTTTGACTTACACTTATTTCTTATCTCTCAGCAACAGAGTATGGGTAGGTAGGATGTGGCGGTTGTGAAGGGCAGGGGAGCCGGGTGTCGGAAGTGTGGTGGGCGAGATATGCTGGGAGGTGTGCAGGGTCTTCCTGGAGGTGGCCCCGGCCTTGCAGGTTCACGACTTCCCACCTGCAGGGACCTTCTGCCTCAGACCCCAAGCCCGTGTCCCCCTCCTGCTCCCAGTGGTCCCTGAGCCTCAGGCTGCTCATAGAACTCCCGTACTGAATATAGGGGTTCTCCAAAGGATCTGGACGCCCCCGCCTCCAGCTTCTGCCAAGGCGCCGGGTAGTTGGATTTAGTGGAGGCTTCTACCCAGGGAAGCTGGGGCTAAGGAACCAGAGACAACGTTAAGGCCAAGGGCAAGGCTGAGGCAGCCCACCCCCCTCCCGCCAGCCTTCCTCTCCCGCTGTCACCCCTCTGGAGTCAGGAGTGGCCCCTACCAGCTCCCGGAGTTCTTTCTCTGGGGGCCCCAAACTGGAAGAATTCGGAAAGTCGCGCCGCCGCTTCCGCTGATTACCGCTAGGTGGCGCCGCTCTAACGGTGATCAGGACGGTCGGGCCAAAACTGTGCAGCCATGGCTGGGAGGCGTCTTCTGCCATTAGGGTCCCCAAACCCAGACCCCGTCTGAGCTCCCCAAGGTCCCGAGCTCTCCCCGAAGTCCAGGACGTCCATTCTAGGACTCTTTCCATCCCCTCCCCATCTCCTTGTCAGCACTTGGACCCCCGGGGCTGGTTCTGCAACTTGGGGTCACCAACCCCACTCTGGGTGGCCTGTAGTTGAGGCTGAATTTCGTCTGTCCTCACCCAAGTGGACTTGTACTTGTGTGTGGTACTGGGGACTGAACTCCAGTGCCTCACACTGAGCAACATCTCCTAGTCCTTTTCAAATTTTTAAATTTTAAGACAGGGTCTCGCTAAGTTGCAAAAGTTGCCCAGGCTGGGCTCAAAGTCCTATCTCAGCCTCCTACAGTTTGGGAACTGCAAGCTTGTGCTGCCATGCCTAGCTCCAATAGATCTTTGCCCTCTCTGGGCCTCAGTCTTTTTATCTTTAAAATGAATTTATACCTGTCCACAGAGTAAATAAGACTCTTGGCCCAAGGGCTGGCCCAGGCTTGGCACAGAGTGTCGTGACTCAGTTTCCCTTTTATGTCCCCAGCCCAGGATAACCTTTCACCTCTGCCTTTGCCTCCTCAGTTTGGGGCTGTTGGCCTTAAGCTACTCAGAAGTGAGAAGGTCCAAAGTTAGCGCTACCGCCAAACCAAGAGTATTGAGGATAGATGAAGACAATAATGCCCAGAGTGGCCAGTGATGGGTACAGAGAGCTGAGCGGCAAGCAGGGTCACAAAGGACATGCTTAACCTGTTAACAAGGAGAGCATCTGCAAAGTCTCAAAGCAGCAAAACCCGGTTCCTTGATCACAAACTGCCCTTGGTCCCTTGAGGGTGACATGGTCAGCACTTAGCAGCAGTAGCCAGTCACAGTGCCCCTGAGTGGGGCGTAGATAAAATTCTTCTTTAAGTATATCCGGCCATGCCCCCAGCCAGCCAGCTTTTCTCTTCCACTTAGCAATGTTTGTTTGTCTTTTCTGTGGTGCTAGAGTCGGAAGTCAGGGCCTTGTACATGCTCAACAAAGGCTCTGCCACTGAGTACATCCTCCTCCTTGTTTACTTTTTTATTTTGAGTCAGCGTCTCGCTAAGTTGCTCGGGCTGGGCTGAAATTTGTGATCCTGCTGCCTCAGCCTCCCAGTGTGCTGGGATGACAGGTGTGTGCCGCCTCACCCAGCAGGAGGCTTTTCACTCTTTTCCAGTAGAACTCTTTACAAGTGAAATGACTGCAGAGGCCTGGTGATGTGAGGTGGGTGAAGATGGAGGATTCCTGCCGGAGTCCTGGTCTGGACCCATCTGTGTCTCTTCCCTGGGTCGTCCTGGGATTCCACCAGGGCCAGACCTTCATCATCTGGGAACCAGAAGGGAAAATACAAGAAATAAAGGCTTGCCAGACATAGAGGTACACAACTGTAACCCCAGCATTCTGGGAGGCTGAGACAGGAGGATGTGCAGGTGACAATAAATCTCTCATTCATTCATTCAGCAACAGGTAGGCAACTGGCTCTGGACAGACACCAAGGACTTGGTGAGGCCCAGCTCAGACAAGACTGCTGCCCTCATGCAGTGTGAGATGATGAGGACACAGCCTTGGGGCAAGTTTGGGCAGCCTGACTCAGCCCTGGGTCACGAAGGCTTCTGGGATGAAGTGGCCTCTGAGTGGCCTCTGAAGAGGAGCATGGGAGATGGGTTCCGCCTGAGCTGGAGCATGTGCAAAGGCCCTGGGGCAAGCAGAGTGTGGCTGCCCTACAGAGCCCTGGGCAGGAAGACTGAGGCAATTTTCCCTTGGCCTTGCCTGCTGGGACCTGAGGAATCCATGTCTGCCCCAGGTAGTGGCCCCAGGCCAGGCAGCCACCCAAGCAGGATTGATGCATGGTGGATTGACTGACGGTTATTATATGGAGCACTCACTGTCAAGCACCATGTTGACACTTTCCAGATTTTTATCCATTCAGTTCCTAGGCCACCCCATTTTAGAGATGAGGAGGTAGAGGCACAGAGAAGTCAGAGGCTGCCTGAGCTCACAGAACTCGAGCTGGGATTCCAGCCTGACCCGCAGTCTCCTGCTCTCCTCTCGCCCTCAGCAACCCCCTCTTTCTCCTTCACAGACTTGCATTCTGTATTTGCTCTTCTTTTGTCTAAAATGCTGCTCTGTGCACCCCGTGGAATCCTTTAATTGAGGTAGATTTGTCGCCAGGCGTGCATGTTTAAAATGACCTTGTTAGCTTTGCACGGTGGCCCACACTTGGGATTCTAGCACTGTGGGAGGCTGAGGCAGGAGGATCAAAAGTTCAAGCCTAACCTGGGCGACTGAGCAGTTTAGTGAGATCCCGTTTCAGAATTTTAAATTAGAGTTGGAGATGGAGCTCAGTGTGAAGGCCCTGGGTTTGATCCTGAGCACTGCGATAATAATAACGGTAAGAAAAAATGAAAATGGAGAGTAAAGAGATCCTTGCCCTCTGCTCACATCCCTGAACTCTGCCGTCTCCCACCGGAAGGCCTGTGCCTCCAGGCTGGGTCTGACTTCTGGGGGGCTCTGGCTCCCGGACTCAGCACCCCACAGGCGTCCCCAGCTCTCCTGCGCTGACATCTCGTGTGTGGCACCTGCTGGGCTTCTCTCTGGCTGCCAGAGGCTGCTTAGGGCAGCTTCTCCCTCGACTGTGGAGCAGGGCTTCGCCCTGAGGGCCAGGAACGGTCACCCTGTCCCTCCAGACCCTGGATCTGTCACCCAGATGGGTCGTCTGTAATCTATCACCTGCTCGGGCGTCCTCACCTACAGATGGAGCACCTACTCACGCCCAGGTGCCCAGGGGCAGTTCCACCCCAGGCTCCAAGCCCCTGCTTCTTCCACGCAGCCCAGGCCTCTGGGGACTGGCGTGAGCTCTGGGATCCAGGGGCCAAAGGGAGACGCACTTATGAGTCACAGCTTTCCAGCTCGGCTGGGATAAGTCACAGGAGTGAAACCTCCATTTCTCCTTCACCTCATCCAGTGGACAGACAGACAGATAGACAGTTAAACTCCTGCGGGCTGTGGCGGAATGGGTGGAGTATCAGGGCCCTCATGACTATAGTGACAGGAAAAGGGCCGCAGCCTCCAGAAGCTGAGGACAAAGGAGCTGCCCTCCCCTCAGGGACCCCAGCTGTCTCCTCTGTCGGACTACAGCGGCCTCTGAACTCTCCGTGGCTCCCGGAGGTGCCCAGGGCCTCGTTGTACAGAAGGGCGCCTCATGGGGCCGGGGGTGGAGAAAGAGAAACCCGTGATTGTGCACTTCTTCTTAAGTCTGTGATAAGCTCCTTCTATGAAGCTATAGATCTGGTCACATAAAATAGATTTGTGGACTCGCTGCCTGGGGAGAGCCACATTCTTGAGCCGCAGAAATGGCCCATTTTTCCACCGTCTTCCTCGAGTAACTGATGGTCATGAATTTTTCACCCAAATGTCTCCACTAAAGATGTCACCAGCCTCCCTCCCCAGGAGATTTTATGATCTGGCTGTAATGGGGTGGGGGTGAAGGGCAGGGAGAGAAAGGAAAGCCCAGGTCTCGCAGCTAGAAAAGGCGCTCAGTGTAGAGGGAGGCAAGGGCCCTGGGAGGCAGGTGGCCCTTCTGGGTGACAGTGGCAGCTGTGTTTTTTGAGCACTTACTGCCCACCAGACAGAACCAAGAGCTTTACAGCCATTACCTCATTCAGTCTTGGCACAGGCTGGGGAGGGGCAGTGGTGAGCTCGTGCTCAGAGAGGCTGAGCAATTTCCCCAAGGTCACCGAGCTTTTTCCTTGGCAGAACCAGGTGGCAAAGCCAGGTGCCAAGGGCTCTGGCATCTGCACTGTTAATCGCCATTACACTGCCTGGGTCAGACACCAAGGTGACCTTGACTTCATCACCCACCCCAGCTGGATCGAGTCCTCAAAGAGCAAATACAGAAAGATAACGCAACACAAACAGCCCTGCGTTCTCCCCTCCACAGAAGGATCTATGTCAAAGTCACCTTGGATGAAGAAGTGGCCTTTCTTCCCATACAGCTATACTTGGGAGGAAAATACACACAGGTGGGGCTGAGAAGGGCAGAACTGGGACGAGAAACACTGCTGTCCTCTTCTTGTGGGTCTCAGGCTGAGTGTGGTTTGTCCCCAAACGTTCATGTTTTAGAGTCTGGTCCCCAGGTTGGCCATGCAGAAATGGGGGGACGTTTTAGCAGTAGAGCTTATTGGGTGCTGCTGGGGACCCTATGTTTGGAAGAGATTAAGATTGCTGTTCTGAGTTGATTCTTACAAGGTTACAAAGGAATAAAGCTAGAGCCCTCAGCCTCTATGGCTTATTGGGATGGTTCCTCTTGTTATTGTGATGCCAGCCACCATGAGGTCCTTACCACCAGCACCATGTTCTGGAACCTCTGGAGCTGTGACAAAAATAAACTTCTTTTCCTTATAAAGTTATCCAGCTCAGGCATTTTATTATAGTAACAGAAAACACACTAATACACCCAACGGTTTCCTACAGCAGGGACAGTGGTGCTCTGCCTGGAGGATCTTCATCAGGCATGTGGCCACCACTTCTAGCACTATAATAACTAGGACCATAAATTCTGATTAAGACTGGAAATGGAAGGATGCCTGGAAGTTGGGAGTAACTGAGGGCTGGGAAAGGATTTATTTTGTTTTGGTGAAATAAAGTCTCATGAGCTTAGCTGGTCTCAGACTCATGGCAATCCTTCTGCAATCCTTCTCAGTTCTGCCTTTCTGGAATGCTGGGATTACAGGCATATGTCACTATCCCAGGCCAAAAGGAAGTAAGTCTAAAAGTCAACCCAACACCACAGTCATTTGGGCTTTGATTGACAGATCCACATTTTGAGGCTTGCAGCTTTCCAGGGAACCTCCAGCTTCACTTTCACCCTGCCAGTGATGGGGAGCTCATTACCTTCCAAAGCCATTCAATCTATCTCCTCGTCTACCCCTCCTCTGGGCCTATGAAATCCCTCCAGATACTGCACATTGGGGTCATCAAGCACCTCTAATTCCAAAGTTAGTTCCACTGCTCCTGGAGAGTCCTGATGTCCACTGTGGACTCAGCAAGTGGTCCTGGTGGGCAGGAAGGACAGACCCAGGTGCTGTGCCCATTTCTCAGATGAGGACACCTGAGCCATACGTGGGCATGGTGGAGATGGAGTGACCCTATGCTCTCCCCAGCTGCGTGCTGCCTCCTCAGCAACAGCTCTGGCCAGAATCTGTCCTGGCCACGCTGGCCCTCTGGACACACTCTCCCAGGACCTCAGATGCAGGGCTCAGAGTGGAAAATTGAGGAAGAGGAAGAGGGCTGGAGCTCCTATGTGCGCCCCTTTCTTCCCCCCTCAGCTCGGCTGAACCTCCTCCTCTCAAACATGCATCAAGGGCCATCTCCAGCCAGGGGGACCCCACCTGCATCCTCAGGCCAGGTGAGACCCTCACTGTGTCTCCCAAGTGAGTGGCCACCAAGCAGCTGCACTTTGCAACTTTTTTCCCAGGAAGCCACCAGGACCTAAATGTGCTGCTGGGGTCCCTGGAACTGGGGCGGGCCTGGAGGGCTGTCCTGAGCCTTGAAGACAGCAACCCAGGACTCAGGGCCCAGAGTGGAAACTAGGACCTCTGCCGTTCAGCAAAGCCCCATCCCCACCCCCACCCCCCTGCAGGGAGGTGGCCTGGGGGGAGGGGACTGTGGAAGGGGCTGCCATTCCTAGAGAGGGCAATAGAAAAACCGAGGTCGATCTAGGGCCAAACCCCAAGGAGGAACTCAGAAATGTCCATGGAGTGATTGACACTTTACAAGAATCAGGCACTCTGCACGTGGCAACCCGGCTGTAGCCAAATTATTGCCCTATAAATGAGTAAGAAGCATGTTGACTGATTCACGACCAGGAAGAATCAAGCCCGAGACAAGTCAGCAGGAGGTGACGACGCCCCATAACTAATGGGTGCTGGAAGAGGAGGCAGCTCCCTGCGGGTACTTGGGGTACTTGCCGAGCGAGTCACCAGCTCTGCCAGGGGCAAGGAGATGTCCTGGAAGCTTCCCGGAGGAGAACACTCAGCCGATTTCCACTAGGGCCTCCTCCGGCTGCAGTCTCCTCAACACTGTGAGGCGGCTCTGTGCTAGGCCTGGGAAGGGGAGGAAAGGTCGGAGACCAGCCAGCTCAGAATCTCTTGGAAGCTTTGAACTTCATCTTGAAAATACAGGTGATTCAGGCCTTGTGCTCCATCCTACCTCCTTAGATTTCACATATAAGGAAGTTTTCCGCTTCCTTATCATGCACTCGAGGAGACAGATGGAGGAACGGAAGGGAAAGGCGAGAGACGCAGCCCCAGCCACGGGGCCACTGAGTGCGCAGTGCAGGCCGCCTCACGCTGATCAGGGTGGACTTTCTCATAAAAGCTGTTGCCACAACCAAGAGACCATCTGCATATCCACGCAGCAGGATCTGCTCCTCCCTCGGAGGCAGGGGACTTCCGGGGGACCCACCAGCCATGTAGAAAGAAGCCTGCAGGGAATCTGAGTGGAAAATGAATGAGATCCTTTTATAGCTGTGAGGGCAGGGAAGTCACCCAGTGACACCTCAAAACTGCATCCAGAGAAGTTGAGCAACAGTAAATAACCTCCGCGGCCATACCATAGACAAAGACATAGCCAAGGCCAATCTCCCTATTGTGGAACGTCTTGGAAAAAAAGAGAAAAAGTCTGATAATCTAGTAGAAAAATGGGCAAAAGATTTGACACTAATGTTTCAAGTAAAAGAAAGATCAGTTGGCCTTAAACGTAGGAACATGTTCAACTTCTTTTATATGAAGAAAAATATGAAATCAAACTACACCAGAGGACAGTTTCCTACCTATCAGATAGGCAAGACTCCAAAAGCGCACCAACCTGCCCGTCAGGAAGGCTGGCGTGCGTTGCAGGTGGGAATGCAAAATAATACCACAAACCCCGATGAAAAATGGTCTCGAAATTCTTATCAGAGTGACAGATGTGTCTGCCCTGCGACCTAGCGATCCCACTGCTGGGAACTTGTTCAAGAGATACACATTGAACTTGTGAGAAATGATGTATGTACAAGTTTATTCACTGCAGGGAAAAAAAACCAAAAAAACCTGGCGACAGCCCAGTTGTTTTACAAGTGTATGTAAAAAGACAAGGGAGATAAACCGTGGCATGCTCATACTGTGGAATACTATGCAGCTGTTGGAAGCAGGGGACAAGAAATAGGAGGAGGGGAGAGAGGGAAAGGGAAAGGAAGGGCTCTGTATATTAATGTGGGAGGATCTTCCTGATACAGTATAGGTAAAACACAAAGAAAAACAGGACAGGACGCCTGTATACAAATCTGCCTAGCTGTATTCATTTACATAACGAAATATCAGAAGGATACACAAGAAACTAATTAAGTGGGACCTGGGTGGGAAGGGGACTTCTGATGGCTGCCTGCTTATAGCACTTTGTACTTGAGCCATGTCAATAGAAGACACACTTGGACTTCTAGGCTGATATTAGAACAAACGACTTGCCATGAAAACGAAGTAAACAGGGTTGCTCACTGAGGATTCGTCCGGTGGTTTATGGCTAAATGCCAAGTGTTAAGTCCTTGGGAATTTGCTCCCCAGTTTGAGAGTCATAGAGGTTCCTAAGCTGAATGGGCTTCTGGCAAACCCCAGGAAGCCCACAGACTTGGCCAGAGCTCGGGCCAACGGACACCTTCGGGGTACAGCCCTGGGGCACTCTGTGACACAGAAGACACCCTGGACGCAGCGGGGCACCCAGGTTGGGTTCTACTTAAGGCAGAGAGTTGGCTATGGAGAGGGTCAGAGAGACAGGCCTCTCTTCCCATCCAAGATGAGCACTTCCTCTCGCCATCAGCAGGGATGGATGGGCTGTGGGGACCAAAGTCCACGTCCTACTTCCCACAGAAAGCCCGCTGAGGCCCGTCAGGATGATGGGACACTCCTTCAGGTCTGCAGACCACAACCTGCCCTGCTGCCTTCTCCAAGTCCTGGCCCGGGGCTGGGTTCTTTGGTCTGAGCACCGGCTGTCCCAAGTCCCACCTGCATCCGGCTCCGCATGGCCCCCACCAGAGCCGCAGCTCACAGCATGAGAGGCGCAGGAGCCCTGAGCAAACTCCCGAGGGCTGTGCAAGGGCCACATCCCCCTGGGTGGCGGCCCTGGCTCTTCCCTCCCGCCTACCTGGGTGAACGCCGGGCTGGCGCGCCCTCCCCCGAGGCCTGTGCACACCTGTGTGCGGAAGCCTGTAATTTGGCTGCATGAATCACAGGTCGGATCACACCCAAGTTACTGGCACTCCGCTCCTTGGGGCGGGCTGGCCAGGCCGTCGTCTTTGTCTTCCAATTATGCTGTCTTTTATTGCTCTTTTAGCTGGAAGAGAAACACCCAAAGAGGCTGGGTCTGAGGGCAATTAATAATAACGCGGGAAAGTCACGCAAAGCCACCAGATCTGGAGGCCAAAGGAAGTCCTGGGGAGTTTTCCGCTGGCCTGGGGGGTGGTATGAGGAAGCCATGTGGGTGGTGGTTAGAGCTAGGGCACTGGCATCCCACAGGCCTGGTTCAAATCTCGTCTGTGGGGTGAACCAGCTATGTGACCCAGACAAGTCCCCTCTCTGAGTCTCTTTTTTACAGAGTGGCACTGAAGACCAGGGACTGAGATTCACCTGCTACTTCCTATCCTTAGTCACAGCCAAATCCACCCACAGTGGTGCTGTTCTTTCTGCCTACAACTTCCTGTCAGGTCTTTCACCAACCCCCAGCCTACAGCCACGCACAGAGTAGGTGGACAGGGCAGTAAAATAACTGTCCACTTGGGAGTGGACTTCATCCATTCCATGAGTGCTGACATGCTGTGGGCCAACAGCGGGGGACCAGGGACCGGCTCGCTGCCTCCAGAGAGGCCCACAACCCTGCCTGCACAGGGAGACCCAGAGCAGGGAGAGGTGACCAGGAGACAGGTGACACACACAGCACAAAGGGAGATCCTGGACTGCCTGAGGGTGTGGGAAGTCAGGAAGTCATCTCAGGTGACCGGGCTGACACAGACCTGGGGAGGGAGGGAGCTGAGAAGAGGACAGCTGGTGTGGCAGGTGAGAGTAGGGGAAGGGAGGCTGGAGGAGGAGCCAGGAGCAGGGAGGGGACAGCGGAGGACAAGGCCAGGGCAGGGTCCTGGGGAACCTTTGCACCAGGCTATAATGGATACCAGTTAGAAGGCCAGACGCCCTGAGCTGCTGCTCCCAGCTGCACTGCCTTCTTTCCAACTCACCATGTGGGCACTGAGGTTGCAACATCGCCTGAGGCTGAAAAGTGAGACCACACCATATTGAGAAAAAGAAATAATTGGATAAAGAAACAATGGAATGGAGGTGGAAGGACAGCTCTTCTCTGAGGTAAAATGCCACTCACCCCTAGAAGAAAAAAAAAGAAAAAGCTGAGTGCAGGATATACAAGAACTATCTTTTTGGAACTTTTCTGCGAGCCTAAAATTATTTTAAAGGAAAAGAGGCACCATATTCGTGATTCTTCAAGTCAGGACACATCTGATCATTAGGTGTCATTATTATTCGTGGCAGCGGGATTTGAACCCAGGGTTGTGTACTTTACAGGTAAGTACTCTACCACTGAGCTATATAGTTCAGTATTTAAAAAAAAAACACAAAGTTTTATTTTTAATGCTGATTTGGACATCCCTGGCCTCTCCTGGGGTGACTAACTCAGCACCTGGTGTCATTAAATTTCCCAGGTGACATTGACGGTAGCTGGGCTTATGGGTAAATCATATGTAAATTACTCAGCTCATACATACTAGTGAAGGCATTGGTTCATCAGCTTCGTGCATTTAATAATGATGGTCAAGCACCTGCTGCATGCCCGGTGACGCGAACCAACAAGGATGTCTCAGCGGGCAGATGAGTGACGTGCTCATGCCTCTAAAAGAAAAGAAGAAGAGGGGCCGGGGAGTTAGCTCAGTGGTTCCGGCGCCTGTCTTGCAAGCGCAAGGGCCCGGGTTCGATTCCCCGGTAACAACATACCATACTGGGCGTGGAGACTCTCGCTCAGCAGCAATCAGTACCACATACCACAGTGCCGGGTGTGGTGGCTCACGCCTGTCATCCCAGCACTCGGGAGGCAGAGGCAGGAGGATTGTGATGTGAGTTGGAGGCTGAGCTCAGGGCCAGCCTGAACCACAAAGTGAGACCCTGTCTCAAAAAACCTAAAAAAAAAAAAAAGAAAAGAAGAAGAACCAAGTATGGTGGCCCACACCCGCAATCCCAGCACTCCGGGAGGCCAAGCCAAGAGGTCAGAAGAAGGGTGATCATTCTGGGGGCTGAGTGAAAGCAGACCAGAGACGACAGGTGAGGAGGCTCCCAGGTCTGTCCAGGAGGAAGATGGCATGGCCTGGTCCAGGGAAGCAGTGACAGAGAAGGTGCCCTGTTGAGCCAATGACTGGCCTTGGGGTTGCACTGCTGTGTGGGGTGAGCAGCCCTACACTCAGTTCCCCACTGAGCCCCACTGCTCAGCTCTCCCACCAGTCCAGAGATGTGACTTCATTGCCTAGTCTGAAACTCAAATTTCTTGATATCTCAGCCTTGAGAGACCAAGTTCCCAGGAAAGCTATTCTCACTAAGGTGTGAATGACTGATAGCCAATGTTTTGCTGAAGGACAGAGAGAGACCAGCCCCAGAACACTGGGCCTTAGGAGCAAGAGAAAGTAAAAACTACTAAAATTCAAACTGTCCCCTCCCAACTGTACCCTCTTGGCAGTGGGAACCCCTTGGGGTTCATTTATTAGCTGCAAACTCCTCCACTTAATTCCCCAAATCAGCAACAGATGTAGGAATTTAGCCTCTGCTCCAAACCCTACCTAACGCTGGAGTTGTTTCCCTGCTTGGTGGCTGCCGGCTCCTGCTTTAGACACCTCCAGTGACAAGGCCTGTGTTTTTCCCAGGGGCTCCTGTTGTCAGACAATGACTACCGGAAGCTCTATACACAGGCAACAGTGTGGAAGTGAACACAGGCGGATCTACTGGTTCCCCTTTCGTAGCTGGAGAAACTGAGGTACGAGAAGGCACTGCCCGAGGTCTTGCAAGAGAGAATGGAGCTAAGCACAAACCCAACTGAGAACTTGATCCTTGAGGACTCTGGCAGACGAAGTAAGGGATCTGTCCTCGGAACCCAGAAACTTCCCTTTGCGTTACAATGTGATCTCCCGGAAGCCACGCCCAGCCCATGGTCACGTGGCCCAGATGGCCGCCAATACATCCTTCCCAACACACCACTCCACATTCCCCTGGCCTGGAAACCGGAAGTAAGGCCTGGGTGGGGTGACTTGGGGGCCCCAGCAGCACGCTCCAGTGACCCCCTGACCTGCCACCCCCACACACACATGCCCACATCTCAAGTGTTCACAACTAGGATGAGTCACAACCTTGGGGAATAAGGTGAGGAAGAGGGTACTATCTTCCTCGTGCCCCCAGCAGAGTTTGAAGGTGGAAGAAGGCCCAGGCTGGTTCTGGCTGGGGAATCTCAGGAAACCCCTTCACCTCTCAGAGCAAGCAGAGCCTAGAGTCTTAGTTTAGATTCCCTTCGAAAACAGTCCCCCCTGCATGGCTACAATCCCAGCACCTTGGGAGGCTGAGACAGGAAGATGGAAAGTTCAAGCCCCGCTTGACCAACTTTGTGAGACTTGATCTCAAAATAGAAACATTTTATTTTATTTTATTTTATTTTTTAGGTATTTTGAGACAGGGTCTCACTTTGTGGTTCAGGCTAGCCCTGAGCTCAGCCTCAAAGTCCCATCACAGCAATCCTCCTGCCTCTGCCTCCCGAGTGCTGGGATTACAGGTGTGAGCCATCATGCCCGGCGCTGCGGTATGTGGTACTGGTTGCCACTGGGGTGAGTCTCCACACCCAGTATTGTTGTGTGGTTACCGGGATCGAACCCTGGTCCTTGTGCTTGCAAGACAGGCGCCAGAACCACTGAGCTAAATCCCCGGCCCCTAGACACATTTTAAAAGGGACTGGCTATGTTGCTCAGTGCAAAGGCCCAAGGTTCAATTCCAGTACCGTAAAATAAATAAGTATTCTACCAAGCAGAGCGCCCAGGGGGTTTCTGGCCTCCTCTCCCTTCCTTGGCAATTCTGGGATTCTGGGTCTTGGGTGAAAGCCTCATCACCCTCCGCCTGCCCGCTCTGATTCACCTTGCTGCTCCTGGGGACTCCAGGCCCCTGCCCAGCCTCCTGCCTGCCCTGCCCACTGCTGCAGCCCCCTCCCTCCCTGTGAAGGCTGCGAATGCCGCTGAGGGCTGGAACATCTGGCTAATGACGGAGAAAGTGCTGAGACGACAGGTTATTTCAACACTGTCATCATCCGTTGGGTATTTCAACACTCAGTGTTTGTGCAAGAGACATAATGGGGCCGTCATAAACTCAGTCTCGAAACTCCTTGGACACGTCGCGTCGCGGTGGGGCGCTGGGAGGTGTCGGATTTAGCAATCGGCTGTGTCGGGGCTCGGCCTCCTTGGGGTTAGCTTGGCTCCTCCGCCGCCCAAGGCCCAAAGAGAAATCTCAAGGTGGCAGAGAGAACCCAGAGCAATTACCTCTGGGGGTAATTAGATGATGATGCAGATAGCCCTCCTTCCTGCCTCCAGAGGGAAGCAGAGGGGACCAGCCTGCGCCAGCCCTGCTGTGCCAGCCCCACAGGGAACGAGGCCGTGGGTGACCTCATGGAAGCTGTGGCTGTGACTCACACCAGACCAGGTTCCCACTTCCCTGGGGGTCCCTGAGGGGCAGCCGCAGCTGATCATCTCCCGTTACAGGGGCCTCTCCAAGGAGCTGGGGGAGCTGGGAGCCATGGAGCTCCGTCCTTTCCACAGAACGCCTGTGTCTGCCTCAGACTTGGGATCCCAGGCTCAGCCCTGACCCAAGACTTGGTCTAAACCCAGTTACCCTGGAGGAGGCTCAGTGGAGACTGGAGAGGAGCAGAGGCCTCCACGGCGGGGACAGATTTCAGGGGAGGGTTGGGACAGCTTCTGATGGGGCCAATGCTAAGTTCCTGCCACTTGCCCTGGGGCTGCCAAGGCCAAGCTTGGACAGAGCCAGGCAGAGCAGAGACTTTTGACCCCAGAGGACCCCACTGGCTGGGCAGAGGGGTTTCCAGCATGGACAGGAAGCCCTCAGACCTACTGGGATACAGCACATCAGGGGGTTCCAGGAGGCCTGAGGGGTGAGTGACCAGAACCTCCCCCACACACCAGCCCCACCTGGATTAGCTGCCCTGTGAAAGGGGAGAGTGAGCAGAAAAGCACGGACAACCCAGCAAGCTAGGACACAAGGCCGGCCAGGTGGTCACCCACGGACACAGGCCAGGCCAGCTCCTGAGGCTGCAGAACCCCAAAAGCAAAGCTCCCTGGGGCAGGCGTTAGGGAGCCAGGAGGTCTGGACAAGGAAGTTCTAAGTGCTCAGTGGTGTTGTGAACTGCTCCTTCAGCTCAGGGTGGCAACAGTGAGAGAAGCATTCTACGGACCAGGGAGAGGGGTGTGGAGCATGTTCGGGAAGCAGGAGGGTGGTAGGTCACTGGCCAGTGTGAGAAGTGGGGGTGGCCTGAGGACATTAGGGAGTAGACTGTCAGGACTGGGCTCCAAAATGGGAGGACGGGAACACAGTAGGGCCCCTGCAGAGCTGGAGTAGAAAGTCAGGCCGGGAAGTGTTCTTTGGGATGTTTGGGGAAAGTGATCCTGGGACCAGGCTGGTTTTCACACGCTCCACCACCTTGACAGCAACTCACTGCTTAATCAGACCCTTTGGACACACGGTCACCTTAAACCAGGCCCAAGGCTTTGTACGGTGCTTATTTCTACCCTTAGGACTAGACTCCACCACCACCCAGCTCCGGGAGGGTCACAGCCCCTCTGCCACAGGATATATTTCCCAGGTGCCATCTCTAACAGGAGTGGTCACCACCTCCAAACGGAGAAGGCCTGGCCAGCTGCCCTCACACACAAAGACTGGGCAGGGGACTGTTCTTACTTCACCTAGGCCTCCCTGCATGGCCCCTTGACCAGGTGACATCTGCCACCCTTGCAGGGATTCCTGGGCCACCCTTCCTGCCCCTCCCTCTGGTCCACTGGGGTGTCAGGAGAGATTTCTGCTACTAGGGCAGGCAGCCTTCAGGAGTCCCTCGGGCTCCAGCATGGCTTTGGACACCGCATGGTGCCGCAGTGCAGCAGGGAGGGGACAGGGCCTGGCTTGGGGTGGGCAATCAGGGCAGTGCCAGCCCGGCCATCACCAGCTCTGCATGTGGAGGATGTTTATGTCTCTGGGCAGGGTCTCTGGGCATGCTGTCCGAGTGGGCGCCAGGTCAGGCTCCAGCACTGGCCCTCGGCACGGCCTCCCTCACCACCCTCAGCCCTGAGTGCTCTTTCTTTTTTTCAGTACTGGGGACTGAACCTGGAGCTTTTGCGCAGGGCTATACCCCCAGCCCTTTTTTTTTTTTAATCTTTTATTGTGAGACATGGTCTGGCAAAGAGCCCAGACTGGCCTCAAATTTGCTATCCTTCTTCCTCAGCCTCTCCATATGCTGGGATTATAGGCGTCATCCACTACACTCAGCTTCATGCCTCATCCTTTAACAGAGCAAATAGCGTCTCATTCAGACAGAGCCCATCACAGGTGCGATGTCTTGTGGGGACTGTGTGATGTTCTCAGTGTGACAGGCAAAGTCCCACTTTGTTTCAGGACTGTCTATGGGTCCCTGAAGAACTGCCCTGTGCCCCACCCCATCTGGGCACAGATCAGCCCGTGAGGTGAGGCCACTAGCTCCTGGCCAGAACAGGTCTCTGTCCCAGCAAAGCCAAGGTATAAACTAAGAGGAGCGGTCACTAGTGAAGTTCCACAGCCCCAGCAGGGTTGTCACTCGGGGGCACTGCAAGTTGCTGCCCTTGGAATGGAGCCAACCCTACCCCAAGAAAGCCATGCCCAGGAACCTTCCTCACCTTTGACTGGCTTCTCCAGTGACAGGCACAGTCAAGACTCCATTGCAGAACAAGGAGAAGGCACGAAAATTCAGATGGGCCAGGCATGGTGGCACATATCTATAATCCCAGCACTCTGTGAGGCTGAGGCAGGAGGATGTCAAGTTAGAATGCAGCCCAGGAAACAGCAATTTAGCCAGACCCTGTCTCAAGATTTAAAAAATAAAAATAAAGGGCCGGGGATTTAGCTCACTGGTTCCTGTGCCTGTCTTGCAAGCACAAGGACCCGGGTTCGATCCCCGGTAACCACATACCATACTGGGCGTGGAAACTCATGCCCAGCAGCAACCAGTATCACATACCACAGTGCCGGGCGTGGTGGCTCACGCCTGTAATCCCAACACTCGGGAGGCAGAGGCAGGAGGATTGCTGTGATGTGAGTTGGAGGCTGAGCTCAGGGCCAGCCTGAACTACAAAGCGAGACCCTGTCTCAAGAAAACCAAAAAAAATAAATAAATAAATAAAAATAAAAACGATCCTGGGAAATGGCTTAATGCAAAGGCTCTGGGTTCAATCCTCAGTCTGGAAAATGTAAATAAACATAAAAAAAGAACTGAGACAGGCAGCAGGGATGGAGAAAACAGCCCCTCTAGGGCCTGGAGAGGAGGCTGATAAAAGGGCAACATTCCCTCAGATGCCAGCCCGCACAGGGCATGAGGAGACTGGCGGCCCTGGGACTGAATATCACATGCGGAGAGGCCCCCACAGCCCCTTGGAATGGGGCCCGCAGGACAGACTGGGCAATGGGGAGCCCAGGGAGGCGTCCAGCCCAGCCCTGCTGCCTGGCCTCCTGCTCGGCCAGGGGCAGCACAGACGCCGCAGCGCGGGGCTAGGGCCTCCCGTCGTCGCCTCCCCCGCGCGCAGCCGGATGGCACCGTCTCCTAATGCATCTGCCTGTTTACATTCCCCCAACGAGAAGCAGCTTTGTTTATGGAAAAGAGCTATTTTCGCTCCGCGTCTGCTCCCAACTCCTCCGGCTTGCAGGCAGAGCAGTGGCCGCTCTCTTGGGGAGTGGAGAGAAGCCCTGGAGTCTATCCCCACGCCCTGGAGACAGTGCCCAGAGGTGCCCACCAGCAGACCGTGGACAGACACAGCATCATCTTGCCACAAAGACTCCGGGGAGAGGACCTCCATGGAAGCCAATGTGGAGAGGCAACACAGGCAGGTAGGGCCCCTCCAAGGACAGGAGTACAGGATCCTCCGAGCAGGTGACTTGGGGACACCAGCACCAAAGTACACCCCATC
Organism: Petromus typicus; assembly: GCA_004026965.1. Classification (NCBI taxonomy): domain Eukaryota; kingdom Metazoa; phylum Chordata; class Mammalia; order Rodentia; family Petromuridae; genus Petromus; species Petromus typicus. The sequence goes on along the minus strand of PVIR01004801.1, from coordinate 366 downwards.
CACACGTGGCTTCCCGCCCCACAGCCTGCCAGATGAGTAGTGTCCTTGGTCCCATCACACAGATGGGAAACTGAGGATCCTGGAGATAAGGTGGTATATCAGAACCCACAAAGCTTCTGAGGGTCAGATTAGAATCCTGGGAATGGGGGGTTTTGCCCCAAACCTCAGTCCATTCTCCACCTCGCCCCCTGCGATGAGGGTAAGCTGCGTCTCACAGAGGGGGAGTCAGTGGAAGCCGTGGGCAAAGCCATTTCTGTGAAAAGGCAAGTGTTTAATCCCCTCTCAGGAGACATGAGCAGGGTGTGCACGGGAATAATCGAGTTGGACGACAACGGCGCCGGTCCAGAAGGAAGCTGCTATCTTCCC
>PVIR01004800.1:0-76387 GCA_004026965.1 Petromus typicus | reverse complement strand
GGCACTGTGGTATGTGGTACTGGTTGCTGCTGGGGTGAGTCTCCACACCCAGTATTGTTATGTGGTTACCAGGGAATCGAACCTGGGCCCTTGCGCTTGCAAGACAGGCGCTGGAACCACTGAGCTAACTCCCCGGCCCGGTCTTCTCATTTTTGACTTAAAATTGCTTTCAAATTATTATTTGTTGGGAACAAGCCTGTGTGGGAGGAATTGCACAACTGAACTATGACTGGGCTGAACTTTCCTGATTGCAAATGGACTGGGGGCCTTCCTTAACTCTTGTCTTCACCACTGGAAGCAACAGGGACTCCTGGGGTGCCACATGCTGTGATGCTTCAGGGCATTTACATCAGGACCTAGTAATTCCTCAAGGACTATTGCTGACATCTGCCCTGCCCTGTGGAATCTTTATGTACATAACTTTTTGAGGACTATTGCTGGTGTCTGCCCTGCCCTCCAGGGCTTTTCAATCCTTGATTATTCAAAATGTATGGAATAAAAGGTGTGGTGAGCTCAGGTCTGGGGTCTTGGCCACCCAGGGTAGCGTGGATCAGACCCAAGCTCAGCTTCTTCTCTGAGTCTCATTTCTGCCTATGTATGAATTATTTTGCCTTGTGTTGTCAGACTCATAGGCAACTAGAACTTAACTGCAAAGACTCTGTTATGTCCCTTTCCCCTGTGCCCTACAATTGTTAACATTATGAATATCATTATCATCATTATTGCTATCTCCCCAGCATTTGTTCTGACTCCTCCAGTGAACTATTTTAAGCCATTCTGTGTGGCAGTTCTTCCTTTTGTGCCTCAGTGATCTGATCTGAAAATTTGATTTAATACTAATAACTGCATAGTACAGTCTTTAAAAGACCTTAACAAGGAAATGCGTATAAAATCCATAAGTGGTACCTAGCATAAAATCAGCACCCAATAGGGCCGGGGAGTTAGCTCAGTGGTTCCGGCGCCTGTCTTGTAAGCGCAAGGGCCCGGGTTCGATTCCCCGGTAACCATATAACAATACTGGGTGTGGAGACTCACCCCAGCAGCAACAAGTACCACATAACACAGTGCCGGGCGTGGTGGCACACGCCTGTAATCCCAGCACTCGGGAGGCAGAGGCAGGAGGATTGTGATGTGAGTTGGAGGCTGAGCTCAGGGCCAGCCTGAACCACAAAGCGAGACCCTGTCTCAAAAAACCTTAAAAAAAAAAATCAGCACCCAATAACTGTTAGCCATTATAACCAATAAGACTTTGAGTGGGGATAGTGTGCTCATCATCCTCAGTAGAGTGGTAGATTCATACCCCCAAACAGTCCCTAGCCTACAACAGGCACACTGTGGTATTAACTTATGGATGTGACTTCTTTTTAACAACTGAAATGTACCAATTTTAAAAAAGCTATTTAAACTGTGCCTGATGTCTCTAGGACATGATGTTAGTTGATGCATTGGTACAGAGATGAGTAAAACATAAACATAACCCTGCACTTCAGAGAGCTGACAATCTAGTTGAGAATGCCGACCACCCTAAAGAGCAGATGGAAAGAGCTGAGACATGAAAGAGGCGATAAGAGCTGGAGGGATGGAAGGCTGAGACCAGGAATCACTGTTTTCTGTGGTGACAGGGGAGGCTTATGGATGAGCTGTCTCCCTTTGCCTCTCTTTTTTTGCAAATCATTTTCTTCTTTCTGTGAAGCATCCTCAATCTCTCTCACTTATGTATCAAGAAAAGCATCTCACATCTGGAATGATAAAAGCAAACTCTGCCATATGAACAGCTTTGTGCATCCTTGGAGACACTGGCAGCTTCCATACCAAAAGGTCTCCCAAATTCCTGACAGCCATAAACAGTATTCCCGTATCCCACAAAGTGCTGCAGCCAGCCACCCTGGGAATATCCCACGCTGGCGTTAATGTTCTCAGCAATCTCTGTCCAGGATGTCTGCTTTGAGAGGGTCTGACGTCCATTTTACCACACTCATCCATAAAGCTGGCCTCTGTGAGCCGGGCCCCCTCTGAAATGACTTCACCTACTCTACAGACTGTTCCTCTCCATGTCTCTCATGATACTTCTGATCTATGAGGTGTTGGAGGCCTCTCACCACAAGCACAGGAAGAAGCTGGGGAGAAAGCATGGTGCCAGAAGAGTGGTCTTGGGATATTTGTCAGCCAGCCAGAAAGGCCTCTGTGGTCTTCCAGTGCACTGGTGAAATTGGAAAATAGAGCTGATTGTTGGGTTTCTCGAGAGGGCTAACAAATGTTCCTATTGTAACCGGCAAGGCTGGTAAAAGAATGTGACCCAAGTGGGGTCCTATCGTGTTTCTTATTCCTCCTCACCACATGGGAAGCTGAAGATAATCATGGGGAAGATGGGTCAAGGCAGCCCACACTGCTGAAGCCAGCCAGCTGGACAAGGCCAGCCCTCTACTGTGCTGAGGTCAGTGGTCATTAGGCAGGGTGTAGCAATTGGGCCCCATGCAAACATTGACTTTACCCTGTTACACTGCTCATTGAGGGTGGCTGGTCAGCTGTGTGTCAGAGTGTGACCCCCTCACCCCGCAGATAAACACTCCTGTTCACATGGGAAAAACCAGTTAGAGGTGGAGAAGAGTAAAGAAGTCTTCCACATCTTCCATACCCATAATGCTTCTGAGAAGGGCACAGTTCTACTTGGGAGGCCAGATCTTGAGCTGAGTAGATTGGCTCTGGCAGCCTGGGGATGATCTCAGTGGTAGAACACTCGCCTGACATGTGTGCATGAGGTTCTGGGTTCCATCCCCCCACTGAAAACAAAAGGGGCGACACTGTCACATCTAGTCCCCAAATAAATCATTAACTAGTGATACTCAGTAGGATAGTGAATATGACACAAGAGACCTTACCTTCAATGACCTGACATTCAGATGAACAAAACTGCTATAAACTAAGTAACCAGGCAAGTAAGTAATCATGTTATTAAAAAGAAACAAAAACCCTTGGGCTGGGGATTTAGGTCAGTGCTTCTGGTGCCTGCCTTGCAAGTGTACGGGCCCAGGTTTGGTCCCCGGTAACCACATACAACAATGCCGAGTGCATAGTGGCTCACGCCTATAATCCCAGCACTTGGGAGGGAGAGACAGGAGGATTGCTGTGAGTTCAAGGCTCAGATCAGGGCCACCCTGAACTACATAAGTGAAACCTTGTCTCAAAAAAAGAAACAAAAATCCAAGATAATAAAGTGCCTTGGACATTTTAGACATTTACATAAGTGGCTGATGACTTTGTGGAAGGATATATTGAGCTGAATGTTGGATGCTAAAAACACAGAAGTGAGAAGGGAGAGAAGAGGAAGAGATAATGGAAGGCAAAGAGCTTTCTCCCAGTCCTTTATGGGACTGGCCCTGCATGAGGACCAGGATGTGAGTGTGCACCACCCAATAGGGACTGACCTGGTGGTTTCCTCTCTGTGTGGAATACTGAAAAAGTGATGGTATCTTCTTCCTACACTGTTTTGTTGAAAAAATTTCAACACCTTTAACAGTAGAAGTCCATAGAGAAGTCCATGAAAAATCAGTCATGTCTTTTACCAGAGAAGCAGGAGCGCTGGGCCAGGTTTTCATTTCCCAGTCTGTTTATTCAGCAGTCTGATTCTCAGGACGTGAACTGGGCAGGCTGTAAAGATGGTGCACTGGATTATTACTACCCACTCCAAAAGCAAAAGCCTCCAAATCCAGTTGGACAAGGACTTTCTGGGTTGAATGGATTGGAACCCACATTCATTTGTCTCTTCAAGACTGTTTCTTAACTCTCCTGATGTGTCACTTGAAGCAGATGAGTTTCCTAGAGATCAGAGAGGTGAGGAATGGACCTCTCCTAGCCTATGCTCCCATTTCGAGATCTTCTTGTGAGTGTTAGGGAAGCTGGCTCTTCTGTAAGGCTGGGGAGATATAGAGTGGCTTTGCAAAACAGCAAGTTCAGGAGCTACTACTTGCTAAGTGGAATTTGCTTTATTCAGTAAGTACCCACAAGGCATCTTCTTAAACAGAACAGAACATATGGAAAAATTCTTTTTTTTGGAGACAAGGTCTCATTTTGTGGTTCAGGCTAGTCCTGAGCTCAGCCTCAAACTCGGCACTGCTTCTGCCTCTGCCTCCTGAGGGCTGGGACTACAGGTGTGAGCCACCATGCCCAGCACTGTGGTATGTGCCTTACTCAGGATGGAACCCCGGCCCTTGTGCTTACAAAGCAGGTGCTGGAACCACTAATCTAAATCTAAATCCCTGTCCCCCAAAACTCTTTTATAAATCATCTAGAATGTGTTTTCTAAAGAAAAATTTGGGCCATATAAAAAGGTAATAAACAAGACATTGTGAATGGTGTGGTAACTTTTTAATTTCTACAATTATTAAAACACGTATCAGGAAAGCATTAGTCTACTCTTCATACACCTGATAAAGTTATCTTTAAAAGTAGATCTATTTCAGGTCCACAGTGGTGGCACCTTCCCATAACCTCACCATTCTGGGAAGCTGAGTCAGAGGGAATCATAATTTTAAATCCAGTCTGAACAGCTTATCTACTTAGTGTGACCCTACCTCAAAAAAAAAAAAAAAAAAGAAAAGAAAGAGAAATGTAATAGGAATGTAGCTCATCACAAAGGCCTTGAGTTCAGACTTCAGTGCTAGAAAAATAAAAAAGGAAAAAAATGACTAAAATGAGTTGCTGGTAAGGGAGTAATCCTGTGCTGGTATGTGAATGTGGGAGAGATGTGATGCAGATGCAGAAGTGGATGAAACTTGGGAAATACTAAGAGTGATGGGCTGAAATGTGCTTCCCACTTAAAAAGTCCTCACACATTCAAGTCCTAACCCAACTACTTCCACATGTGATTAAGATCTTCATTGAGTCAGCCAAGTAAATGAGGGCATTGGTCTAGTCTCTAACCCAGAATCACTAGACTGTTTATCAAATAGGGAAATTTGGACGCAGGGTTAGACGTGCACAGACAAAATGCAAAGTGAGGATGCAAAGAAGGAGGACCTGTGAGCTCAGTCACCTATGAGGCAAAGTGAGGCCTGGAGCAGACCTGTCTCTGCAGCCTTCAGAAAGAACCAACCTTGTGAATAGCTTGACTTTGAACTTGACTAGACTAGTCCCTGGAGCTGTGATAAAATCCATTCCCAGTTTATGGTATTTTGATACAATAGCCCTACCAAACTACCAGAATTTATTATTTTATGCTTAAAAGCAATTGCAAAAAAACCACAGTGATCCTCAAAATTTAAGCCAGATGGTCAAAATAGCACTGGCCTTGGAGTCCCAAGACCTGAGCTCTAGTTCTTGTGCTATCACAGACTGTACGGTGTCAAACAACTCCTCTTGCTTGTGAATGGTCCCTAGGCAGAAGTTCTGTGGCCACCATTGTGTTCGCCTCCTGCTTTCACTTTGAAACTTCCTGTTCAGAAGGTAGTGTGTCTCTAAATGTTCCAAAATGTCAGTCATCTCCTCAGCTGGAGGGAGGGAGAGTTGAGGAAGGACTCCAGGGAGATGTGGAGAGGTTTGACTAGCTGTCTAGATAGACAACCTCAGTGTTTAGACTTGAATGCACATCTGTTAGCCATCCAAGATGCTTCTGAGGTTGTGCTAAGCTGCAGATGGTCACTGGAGGTGCGGGGGGCTGGTCACCAAAGATGGTGTGTGATTGTAGTATCTTGGGCTTATAAGATGTTTCATGAGAAAGCCTGTTTACCTAGGATTGGATACGAGATGACAACTAGGGACTTGATTAAGGTGCCGACTCTAGTCTTCCATGGATGTAACTCATTTTTTCTTCTAATTGGAAATGTTCCAGGACCCCATACCCTCATGACCAATTGTTTAGTCTCGAAATAAGAAAGTGGACAAATTTTATGCTGAGAAAGAAGATTATTTAAATGGAGTAAAGTGTCTCTTCCATCAGTCTTTATTGTACCACAGGCCCCTTTCCCTCTAGATATTTCCAATTTAATCTGAAATGGAAACTTCCCTCCTGTCACCTAATTATTTTCTCTCCCTTGAATTTTGGTGGGATTGGGAATGAACATAAGAAAGAAGTCATTCAAATGAAATAAAGTTAATGAAATCAAATCCTATCAACCAAAGGAAAACAAAATATGCAGTATTCTGCCTTGCTGGTCCTGTCTTGAGAGAAGGATCTGACCAAAAATCTAGCTTGGTTGAACAGGGTTAATTCCCATCTACCCACACAATGGTAGTTCTTGAAGTAGCATAGAAAAACAGAATCACTGGCTGGGGATTTAGCTCAGTGGTTCCAGCGCCTGTCTTACCAGTGCAAGGGCCTGTGTTGGATCCCAGGTAACCACATAAGACAATGCAGGAAGTGGAGACTCACACCCACCAGCAATCAGCACCACATACCACAGTGCTGGGCATGATGGCTCACGCCTGTTATCCCAGCACTTGGGAGGTAGAGGCAGGAGGATTGCTATGAGTTCGAGGCTGAGCTCAGGGCCAGCCTGAACTACAAAAAAAGCAAACCTTGTCTCAAGAAGAAAAAAAAAAAAGAAAAAGAAAAACAGAATCATTAGATGGGAAAGAGACACAGTCAATGGCAACAATGGATTAGTCTGGCTTTTAATTGGAGAGAAAGTAATGGATGGGGAGAGGATGAAGAGGGAACAAATTCTTTTTTTCAAGTCCATCCTCCAATATTATAATCTCAAGAACATTTTCTAGTATACTATGTGAGGCATGATTAACAAATGCAACCATAGTGCCTACTCTCTCTGAACACATGATCTGAGGGTACTACCCTGACACTTAGAGATAATATACTCATATTTCAGTAGGATTATCTCATTAAATACTCCCTAGCACCTCTTTGGGGGGCTAGTAAGATCCTGGTTTTGTATTTAATAAAACCAAGAGAGGGGATAGTCTAGCTTTTCCTATGCTTAGGTATCCGGAGGTGGTGATAGGGCATTGATTTCATGGGTGGATGGTCTACCTACTGTCCTGTCTTCCATCTCCCGGTGCAGCCACATGGTCAATTACCCATCTTCCTTCTGCATTGTTCCTGTATGTGACAGGGCTGGGAAATGAGGGCTGAGCTCTAGACAGGCTCTGGTCTACTCATCCACATCTACACTTTCCTCTTAGATGCTGAGGTTCAAAGCTCACGGCTCAAATCTTAACTCTGTCTCCAGAAAATTACGATTGAGGAAACATACCATACTTTCCCTCTGTTGTCCACTTTTCTGCCTTCTCTTTTTTTAACTGAATCTTTATTGGTACATTACATGTACACATCATCATCTCATTCAGCGTTAAGAATTTGTACCAGTATATGACATAACTTAATGCTCGTTTTTTCCCATTCCCCTACCCACCCTATAATCCTTCAGCCCCTATATACATAAGCTTTGTTTCCTTTTTTAAATTAACATCACGTGATTTTTCCACTTGTATTTACTCCTCCACCCTATTTCCTTTTAAATATTTTCTATTTCACAATATCTACTATAAATACTAGGACTCATTTACATCTTTGTTTTCTCATACCCAAGAAAAGATATGGTATTTACACCTGTGACCTATTTATTTCCCTTATGAGGAGGTTCTGAAGGTACATCCATTAGAATATAAATAACTCAATCTTATCATTTTTATGGCAGAGTAACACTCCATTTCTGATACCTTCATCTCTTATTCTTGGTATCAATTTGATATCCTTTTTCCTGGGCTGTACTTTTTCACCCTTTGGTTCAATATTTGAAGTTTGGGATAAAAATTATCCACCATTTTCTCTTTTGAGTTCTTCAATAATTGAAAATAGAGCTTGGAAAGAAGGAAAATGGAACTTGGAGGGCATCCAACTCCTGAGTCAGCTTTATGAATTCCCCCAATTAGGGGCTGATGGGCCGAGTATCGAGATTGACTCTAAGGTTACCAGGGGGCTCCCTACTATTTACCATGCCTCCCATTTACTCTTTTGGTGCCTTCTGATGGGCAGCGTAATTGATCTAACTTCACAGTGCTGCAGTCACATTAGCCAGTAGCAGGTGGGACAGAAAGCTGAGGAGGAAGGAGTCTGAGCCTTCAGGACATCCTGTGGAGGCAGATCCTCACCTCCCCTGGCACGATCTCTGCCTGAGAACAGCAGCAGAGGGGGCAGCGTGGACTTTGATGGGCAGGTGGATAAAATCAAAGCAGATGCAACCTGTTTTCCCCTCTGGTAGTAGAGTGTCTCTACTCACTAGATCCAGGACTTGGCCTTCTGAGAATCTCTCTGGGAGGGAGCAAATGGTCACACAAGTGCGTGGAGGGAAGATCAAAAATGCAGATGGAAATCCTCTTTTCCAAGAGTGTAAAATTAAGGGGAATAAGAATATTGCTAACACCCTGGAGTCTGATGCATCATTTCTCTAGGTTCTAACTTAGAAAATTCTCATCTTTGCGTGGGAAAAAGCACTTAGAAATTCTGAGAGGAGGTAGCTCCTTCCTATTTTGAGTGAGAAAACAGAACTTCAAGAACTCATCCAAGGTCACACATCAGTTTAGGAATTGTACGGAGGAATCCAGAAATCCTTCTCCCAGCACAGTGCTCCTTCTCCATGTGGGGGTTGAGTATGGAACACAGAAATTCTCGTTCCGGCATCTGCACACCTGCACCATTTCAGGGACTCAGCTCATTCTCGATAACATTGTGTAATAGCTGAGAAGTCTTTGTTCAAGAGCTTTGATCAAGTGCCCTGAGGCAGTACATGGCTTCTCCCATTCCCAGTTCAATAGGGTCTGTCTGTTGACTGTCACCCCCTTCCCAGCAGCCTTCTTTTCTACACCAGGAATCCGCAGGGCACAGCTGGGAAATCAAAGAGCCGCCTAGTAGTACCCTGACCCTCTGCAGCACAAGAGAACAGAAACTGAAGCCTGATTATACCTCTTACTTATTTCTTTCCCCTTTGGGAAATTTTAATTTAAATTTCTATTTATTACACAAACACTATTATGAGCACTATACAGAGTTTTTTTTTTTTTTAAAAATATCACCCTAGAGGGGTACATGGGCAGAGCCAAGGATCAAAGAGACTCTAATGCAAATTCTAACCTGGTACTTGACTTATGACCCTGAGCCTTCTCCAGAGGTTCCCCCCTTATCTGTGGTCCACTGTAGAAGGGTCTTCCAAGACCTCAGTGGATGCCTGGTGCATCCACTATCTATAATGCCAAGCATTATAGATATTACATTTTTCCAACACATCCATATCCATGTTAAAGTCTAACTTATGAATTAGGCACAGTAAGAGAGTAACAGAACAGTAACAAAACAGAACAATTATAACAATAGCATTTAAAAAGTCATTGAAGGGCCGGGGATTTAGCTTAGTGGTTCTGGTACCTGTCTTGGAAGTGCAACGGCTTGGGTTCAATCCCTGGTAACCACGTATAACAATGCCGGGTGTGGAGCCTCACATATCCACCAGCAATCAGAACTGCATACCACAGTGCTGAGTGTGGTGGTTCATCTCTGTAATCCCAGCACTTGAGAGGCAGAGGCAGAAGGATTGCTGTGAGTTGGAGGCTGACTCAGAGCCAGCCTGAACTACAAAAAGCAAGATCCTATCTCAAAAGCAACAAACAACAACCACCACCACCACAGCAACAACCAAGTCATTGAAAATTATGAACTGTTTATTTCTAAAACATATAAAAAATATATTTGGACCATAGTAAACTACAAGAGAAACAATGGAGGCCAAAGTACAGAAATAAGGGGGCTACTGGAGGACTTAGGACCTTTGAACCACAGTTTTGTCCTCTATAGGTGGGTATAATAAAAGCTTCCTGGTTTTGTGGGAAGGTGAGATTAAAGAAATAATACACAGAGTAAAATGCTCTGGAGATGTAAGTTTAATCAGCTTTAATTCTCTCCCACTCTAATTCCTCAATATAGCTTTTCTAATGATGTTGTTCTCTCATACTTTTATATATCGTAGATGTAATTTTTGCTCTCTGCATTTTTCATCTAATATTATACCACCATCTGTTTTACTCTATTACTTTTAAGGTAAATGACATAAAATTGATGATAGTCAGCTCTTTTGAGCTGGCAAGATCAATTTCATGTGATTTCATCTAATACACAGTTTTCAGAATCATCATGCACAAGAATGAATAATATTCTTTTGAATTTATATACCACAGTTTATCCAAGGACTCCTTAATCTTGGCTCTATTGTTTGTTCCCATTTTTCCTCTTTAATTAATTTCCATTTATATATATTCTTTCTTTAAATGATTTGCTTGGGATAAATTCATAGAAGTAGTTTCAGTGTTATTTTAAGGCCTGTTGAACTGTAGGTATTTTGCCCATATTTGGCACTTCTGTAATCTATTTCTTATGTCTGACTGGGAATTAAATCTGTTGGTAGAACAAAGGCAGAAAACAATAGGAATTCTTGAAGGCAGCACCTGGTGCTTGTCAAGGCTGAGGTAGAGGAGCAGAGAACAAAGATATCACAGGAATTCTTCTCTGGAGGCCTGGTAAATCTCAGCAAGAAATTAAAAAACTAAAAGACATTTATCCATGTAGAGCTGTCAAGGAAGTCAGGAAAAAATGTACAAAAAGGAAGAAACTTAAAAGACATTTAAACATCCCATCAAAAGAAGAATGAATAAATAAAATATAGTATGGTTCTCTGACAGATTTTTATTAGTGGTTAAGAATAAACTAAATCTACAGATAGCAATATAAAAAAAACAAAGAATTAATGAAAAATCAAATTACTTTAGAACACAATATCCCATTTATAAAAACTTAAAAACTATACATAATCTACGTTTTTATGGCTATAAGCATATACATTTAAAATTTAATTTATTTTAAATACATTCATAAAACATTATAGCATAATTATACATATTTATAGGCTACCACATGGTGATTTGATAGGTATATACATTATATAATCTGTTTAAACCTGTCCCCTCAAACATTTATCACTACTTTGGTTTTCTGAGATATATGTATGAAATTGATATCTATAAGTCACGGTGTATGCATTAAAATATTGAAAAGGAACTAGGAGTTGCACATCAAAATCACAGTCCCTTTTGCCCATACAAAGTAGGAAAAGGGGATTAGTATTTTTTATTAAAAAAAAACCAAACTAGAGAAGCAAATATGATAGTTAATAGTGAATTCTGGGAAGACTTGTTTGTTTTATTATTCTTTTTTTTTTTTTTTCAGGTTTTTTGAGATAGGGTCTCGCTTGTGTAGTTCAAGCTGGCCCTGAGCTCAGCCTCAAACTCACATCACAGCAGTCCTCCTGCCACTGCCTCCCGAGTGCTAGGATTACAGGCGTGAGCCACCACGCCGGGCACTGTGGTATGTGGTACTGGTTGCTGCTGGGCATGAGTCTCCATGCCCAGTATTGTTATGTGGTTACCTGGAAACCCAGGTCCTTGTGCTTGCAAAACAGGTGCCAGAACCACTGAGCTAAATCCCCGGCTCTGTTTTATTATTCTTATTCTTCACTGTATTTGTTAAAGTTCTCACATCATTATTATCAACACTGGAGAAAGACTATCAAGCGAGGAGAGAAGTTGAGGGTGGATGGGAGGAGTAGGAACCAGACGACGTCGCAGCACTTTAATAGGGGACGAACACTGATGGTCTCGCTGCCCTTTGCTAAGACAGTCTCAGTTTCCACAATGAGTTTGCTCCTGTGGTTTCTTCACATTTCTAAGTGTTTGATCAGATGATCTTTCTCAAAGGTGTGAAGTCCCATTCGAGGCTTGACTCAGGTAGTCCAATGAGGCTGAATCTTCCAGGAGACCCTTTGCTTGGAATGGTAGGAGTCACTTGATTGGTCAGCCGCTTATCTGATCCTAGAGTAATTACTGATGGTTTGCGGCTTGACTGGTTCCTGGTCCAGTTAACAAGTAGCATTTGTTTCTGTTTGATGAATTTTTTTTTTTTTTTTAAATGGAGACCTCATAGGAAGAGCTAGATATTTGATCTATAAATTCTTATAGTGGGGCATGTTGGACATCCACGGAATAGAATTACCTCAGGTAAAGCACATGGTGAAACACAGTTAAAATAAGAAAGTCAATAGTTTATGTAATCCTGCTACCCAACCATAGTGGGTACTTGTAGCATTTCACCAGACTGACTTTAGTAGCTCACACCTGAATCCTTCTCTGAGAACTGCCAAAAGCAGTAGTCTTGCCTAACGTTATTCCTTTTCACCAGGTACAACTCCTATCTAAAGAATGGTCTAAGAAAGTGATGGTGAACCTTTCAGAGATGAACGCCCAAACTACAACCCAAACCCCACTTATTTCTCCCAAAGTGCCAACACTGTAATTGAATCTTAATACTGAAGTTTTAGCACAGAAAAAACAACTCATATATTAGCATTTTTTTGTCTTAAATGAAAAGTCTTAACAATGCCACAGGTATGCCAGCACTAATCTAAGGGAAGATGCACAGGCCTGGGACCTGTGCTTTAGTTGGGACAATGGGAAGGCCTCTCCAGCTTCAGAGTTCACCCCCGATGTTGACTATAGGCTGTGACAAATGCATCATGGTTCAACTTTTCTTTCATCCCCTACCCAAGTCGTGTCCCTTGTTCCTTGTCTGTCATCTGCCAGAAGTATTGATCCCAAGAGCGGTGACTCCCTCAATGCAAACATCAGTATTAAAGCAACAACAGCAGGAGTGGCAGGTCCTCAGAGTATCAGGTGATTTTGTTTGTTTGTTTTTTAGGGAACTAAGTCTAAAAGCCTTACCAACAATGAAATCTAGCTTTCACTATGCTTTAGTTGTCCTATTTGGATAATTTAAATTGGCCTTACAAATCTGCATTCACTGTTGTCTATCACTTTTAGTAATTAGTTAATGAAGGAGAAGCTCAAGTCTGGTTGGATCAAGTATGCCGTGTGTGTGTCTCCTGCTAGGAGACACTCCAAGGAGTTGGAGCATGCTCACTCTGTGTGTAGAAACTGGCCTGTAGCCATTTAAGGGCCTCCCGTTCCTTCCTTAATTGTGACTCTTTCGCTCAGCCAAGAGCATACCATAAAAAGTAAAAAGTTTGTGCCCCACCAATCAGCTACAGTGCCATTGTCCTATGTGCTCATAGCCACGCCCCCCCCCCCCCCCCCCCCCCCCCCCCCCCCCCCCCCCCGTGCACTAGATAAGCCTGTGTAATCCTCATTAAAGATGGAAGCGTTTGCACAAACCTTCTCCGAGTCTGTGTGGTGACTCTGTGCACTCACCCTCCGGGTCTGGGCCTCTGATCACCCTCTGAACCTGATCCTCGGCCGGCCATGTACCACCCCGACGCTGAGGCCAACTACAAATTAACTATTATGTTTGCAGGAAAAAGAAACACACAAATCCCGATCTTGAAGAACTAAAACATGGAAGAAAACCAACATCTCAAAATTAAATGCCACACACTCTTCCCTACAAATGAAATAATAGTAGTGAAGGCTATCTGCAGGAATACACAACTTTATATGCCTCATAAGTGAAGCATAGATTTTTTTTTTCTGGTTCCAGGAATTGAGCTTAGGACCTTGAGCTTGCTAGGCAGACATGGTGTCACTGAGTTAAATCCCCAGCCCAATATACACACTCTGTGAACTCAGAAAACAGAAAACACAATGAGTTAAATATAGAGCTGAAAAGTTAGCAAAAAGAATTTCTTTAATTGGAAAGTTGGTAAAGAAACAAAGTTGACCAGTAAACTGTTTGAAGATATTGTTGTGGCTTGTATCTAGATGCCCTCCCCAAAGTCTCATGTGGTCATGGGGACCTTTTTGGAGGTGACTGGATCTAGGGTGTGGGATGCTGGGATTAAGGATGTGACTTGGATTAATGTTGCAATGATAGGGTTGAAGGTGTCCCGGACTGTGTGTGAGTGCTACCCACCTGAAGGGTAGAGGGCTGCTTGTTTCACTTGCTATCTCACTGCTTTCCTGCCTTCCTCCTCCCTTCCCTGCCACAGGCTATTTCTCCTCTGCAGTGCCCCTCTTCCATGTCACCCTGCCTTGTTGTCAGTCACCGACAGACTGAAACTTCTAGAAACAATCAGTCAGAATAAACTTTTCTCCTTTAACTTTGGGTTGTCAGGCATTTTGTCTCTGCAATAAGAAAAGTGACTATGACAGACATAATGAATTAAAGGTAGTTGGAAAGAAAAATGATAGAAATGATTTCACATTGGAGTTGAGGTTTGGTAGGAGCCGGGAAAGGAGGCTTAGAGAAAAGAATTATAAGGAGATGGAGATGGAGAGAAATGTGTCCTGGGAAATACAACTCTAAGCGATGTAGCCAAAACTTCTGGAAAGCATTGCTTATGAGGCAAAGGATCTTGGTTTTATGATGAAAGAAATGGGTCTGGGAAGGGGTAGACATACAATAGTGGAAGTATTGAGAGAAAGCAAACTTGGTGGGGCCTGGGTAGGATTTATTAGGTCAAATCCACACCCAGCCTGTGACTTGTGCAGGTGCGTATGTTTAAAATGTGAGGAAGAAAATAGGGCCAGTGGTAAGCAAGCTCTCTGGATTAACCACTGAAAATCAGTCCAGCTGTTCAGAGTAAGACAATAGTTGTACTTTCTCTGATCCCTTAGTAACTCTCTCCTCCATCCCCTCATTTATACCCTTTTTGTCCAACACGGCCTTAAACAAGACATGTCTCCTGCATGCAGTATTATTCACTTCTTTTGTTCCACAGTGATTTCTCTTTGTGGAACTCTGACAGGCTTCCAAGCCAAACTAGTTGGTGTTGTTGTTCTAAGTTTAACTTAAATTAGCACCGGTTTGCAAGTTGTTCTTGAAGAAGCTCATTCTAGTTATGTCTAGACACGTGTTAGGAATCATCTGTTTACCTCTGTGCGGACCGACTTTCAATCCTTAAGCAATGGGTGGATTTATCTTCCACATCTTTAAAAAGTTCTTTTCAACTTCAGATTGATCTAAGACTAACGTTTGGCATATGAGTATATGATGCATATGAAGAAGTCTCTTTTTATCTAGAACGTTCGAATCCTCCCAGCAATCCTAAGAGGTAAGTCTAGTCATTCTTCTCACTTTACAAAGAGATTAAAGAACTTGCTCAAATCTGTCTGTCTACTGAGTAATAGAGTTCCAGTATAGGCAACTCTATTTCAAAATCCACCAAAGTAATCTCTACCCTATTCAATGAAACCTTAAAGAAAGTGCTGTTGGATATCTGAGTGAGTGAAGAAGTTAAACAAGTGACTTGTCCCAGTCCTGTTGCACAGTGAGAGATGAGGCCTTTGGGTACAGTGGGCCCTTGACTTACTAATTCAATGGGTCCCCAAGGGCTGATTGTAACTCAAGTTGGTTGTAAGTCAAATACAGCTGAGATCTATATGTTTATCTGGGTACATATAGATAGCAAGAGACAGATACATCTTCCACTAACCTAAACCCGTTGTTCATATGTCAGGTTGGTCGTAACTTGATGGTCCACCATATTCTCTGCACCCCTGAAAGGCAAGATTGCTGCTTACTTACTAGTCTCTGGTGTTCCCATTATGGACCCTGAGCTGGATGCATGACAGTCTGCTGCTGCTGAATTCTAAGGTCCTATCAGCTTGTTACAGATTATACATCATAAAACTCTCTTTCAGAAAGAGTGTTTAGATTGACGTTAGATTTTGGGAATCTCTACATGTGTCTGATTGACCTCAAGTGGTATTTTAAAATAAGGTGCTAAACAATTCCCTGAACCCTTTTAAGTGTTGTTCATCTTAATCTGTAGCTTCAAATACTCACAGACCTCTCCAGAGACTGACTAGGCTCATAGGGTGTGGGATTCCTCTGGGGCTGAGTTAACTTAAAAAGATCCAGGCAAATGCACAGCTGGGGCATTTATCATCAATGCTCATGATTGTTTCCCATTTTCCTCTTTCTTATCAGAAGTCAAAAGCAACATGTAAGATATGTGGCTATCAGAGGGTTATCACTTGTTGCCGAGAGAAACAGCTCAGCTGAGTTTGGTTTAGCTTGATGGCCCCTCTGTTGAAATTCACAATCTCTTATCTTTGCTTCCACTTCTCCGGTCTAGACACTTGACAATGATTTGCAGGAAATTGAAGCACTTACCCCCCGCTGAGAAGCCAGAACTCAAACATGCCTAAATATAATTTTACTCTTTGTGTGTGTTTAATGCAAGTTAATGTTAATTCCAAAGAAAAATAGGAATGTTTTGCACTCTGGGAACAGGACTAGCCCACCCCCACTTAGGACTGTGTGAGTTTTTCATAGCCCAGTCTTTGTAGTCTGGTAAACTTGTCTGGTTATTGAGAGCACCAAACATCAGCCACTCTTCTCCAACAAAGGGAAAGTGGAGGATATTAGATTCTTTAACAACTTTTACTTTCTTTCTTTTACTTTTATTTTCTTTCTTTCTCTCCTAGAGGTAAAGAAATGATCATATTCTCACAACATTGTGGTATCAGAATTGCTCACAGTGAAACAATGGCTCATTTTTGAGGGAATGCTGATACATTTTCTTGAGGGCTCCACGGCCTGAGTGTAATCATCTGGCCTCCACCAGGTTCTGAAAGAGGGTTTGGCACTATATAAAGGAGAGAAGGTTTGAGAGTCTGCTCTCTTGGGGCTGCTAGAGGAGCTGAGCCTTCAGGGGAAGGAGAATAGCAGGGGCTTTCAAAGTTTCCAGTTCTAAGAAAGCAAGAGAAAGAATGAAGGGTGTTGGCAAGTATAAAGGTGTTCTCTGAAGGATGCTTAGTGTAAGTCACTTCCATCTCATTTGTCCCTCCCCCTCTTAGGAAACCTTCCAGTGTTGGAAGGAAAAGAGGAGGTAAGTCCTATCTTTATTTTATTTTATTTATTTATTTTTTTCAGGTTATTTTTGAGACAGGGTCTCACTTTGTAGTTCAGGCTGGCTCCGAGCTCAGCCTCCAACTCACATCACGGCAATCCTCCTGCTTCTGCCTCCAGAGTGCTGGGATTACAGGCGTGAGGCACCACGCCCAGCACTGTGGTATGTGGTGCTGATTGCTGCTGGGTGTGAGTCTCCACGCCCAGTATTGTATGTGGTTACCAGGCAATCAAACCCCGCCGTTGTGTTTGCAAGACAGGCGCTGGAACCACTGAGCTAACTCCCCAGCCCAGTAAGTCCGATCTTTAGACAGATGACCCAAAAGGCTTTTATCTGTGCAAAAACTATAACCTGGGAAGAAAGTTGCTGCTGTTGAAGTGAGTTATTTTTGCACATGTACATGTTGACTCTTGAGTTGATCTGATTCAGTTCAAACAGCTAAACTGGTCAGCAAGGTATTGCTTAAACACAGTAGCTTTTATTCTGTAACCTGTTCAGAGAAGAAGCGGTAGGGACAGCAAGCCATTTGTGACAGCAAGCCATTCATGCCTGTGGAGCATTGAATGCATAGCTCTACCCTATATGGACCAGAAAGTTCAATACTACAAGCTGAGTGGCCCTTATCTGATCTGATATACTGGGGACCTTGAACAGGAAGTGTTTCATATTTCTGCTATTGTCAGATTTTGGAATATTTGCATGTACATCATGTTTTGGGGAGGGGACCTAGGTCTAAACACCAGATTCATTTGTGTTTTATATGCACCTTGTACACACAGGCTGAAGTGAATTTTATACAATATTTTAAATAATTTTATACATTTAACTTCTACTTATCACATGAGATCAGGTGTGGAATTCTCTACTGTGACATCGTATATGCTCTGAAAAAGCTTTGGATTTTGAAGCATTTCAGATTTTGAGAGTAGGTATGTTCTACCTATAACTTCCTAGAAATACCAGAATAAATTCCAGAAAAACTGAATAGTTGAACGAACCAAAATTTATTTTCACATTGCTCTGGAGGCTTGAAACCTAAAATCGAGGTGCTGACACACTGGGTTTCATTCTGAAACCTGATTCCTTGGTTTGTAGTCCACCACCTTCTCCTTTTCCTCTTTTTGTGTTTTCCCTATAGATTATGCTACACCAGCATGAAGCTGCTTTGCCTTCACTATCTGCTAAGACCTTATCACCAAACAGAGCCACAATCTGAAGTACTAGGAAGCAGGATGAACATACGAATCAGGGAAGAAGACTATAGTTCAGGACATGTCATTTTGCAGTATGGCACATTTTTGCACACGTGTACACTCATATAAACATACGTACTTCAACATATAAAGACACACATACTTTTGGCCACCACACAAAAATAACATGTACATCTTAGTCAACCTGGAAGAGGTTCTGGGAGCCAAATGATTGGTTACAGGTTGTATGTTCTTCCTAACACATCATGAAGGACCACTAAGAATGTTTCCTACCTTATAGCATTCTTTTTCTTTTTTAAACTCAAATCTTTATTGGTACATTATATATACATATCATCATGATCTCATTCAACATTGAGAATGTGTACCAGGATATGACACAACTTGATTCTCATTTTTTTCCCTTCCCTCACCCACCCTACAACCCCCACTCCCTGTATATATAAGCTTTGTTTTCTTTTTTAAAATTATTATCACATTCTTTTTCCCCTTGTTATTTACCCCTACACCCTATTTCATTTTAAATATTTTCTATTTCACAATATCTGCTATATAGGCATCTTTCTCCATGCCTATACGCTCTAAGTGATAGCACTTTTAGTAACATTTGATATTTTTGTGAAATTCAGACCTTGACTTTTTCTTTTGCAAGAGTCATTGTTTTGTTAGTTTCAACATACATCCCAATGCTTTTATAACTGCTCGAGGAGAACACTTATTCCAGCCTCTATCAAAGAAATTAGCAAATACTTTAAAATTCCAGTCTAACCAACTTGCTTTTGTGAAAATACATCAACCTTAACTCTGCCTATAAAGACATTCCATTTGTTATGGGAGTGGGAAATGAGAAGTTATAGACCAGGTCTGCCAGAATGAATATTTTGTTTGAATGTTTCCTCTCATGGCCATGTATCTAGAGAAAGAGGAAGACTCTTCCTCTGAAGGAACCCATGTCAAATGTGATCCACTTAAAGTAGTCGTGATCATTCCCATTCTTTCTTTCTAGTGATTACTTTGTGAACATGGAACCTTCAAGGAAAATCTGCTCAGCGCCTTCTAGGGGAAAAAGACAATACTTTTCTTTTTTTGCAGATAGTCCTCTTGTTTGCACTTTATAGCAGGCACTGTTAAAACATCTTTCAACAGTCAGCATCTTGACCTGTTTTGATATGATATCATGTCATAAGGACATTGAGAGGACCATTTAAATTGATGCTTGTGAAACATTTAGAACCGTTTGGAACACAGGCACTTATCAGATATTATTGTTATGAACGAGAGCAGCAGCATTACTGTGTCAGAGATGGCAGGGTTGAATGTTGGAAGACACTTACTGTGACAATATTGTTGAGCTGCAGAATTAATCCTAACCTTAACTCTGCAGTTACATAACACTGGCCAGCTTGTTTTGTGAAATAATACATATTCTCCTTGGTACTTAGGATATGTTTAAGTGTAACTTATACTACTTGCCACTAAAATCACCCTTCCTGGTACATATCTGTGGACTCTTTGGAGTAAAGATATAATATGAGTCCCTGGAACTTCCCAGGCTTGTAGTACTATCAATTGTATTTAAGGAATTAACCTTTTGTTAGAATGCTTCATAATGCTACAAGTTCAGTCTTCCAAGTTAATTGTGCCAGGTACTACGGGATTTAAAAGCCAGATTTTATATTTCATAGAGGCTATAATATTATATCACAAAAAGGAGTGGAATTTGTAATCTAAAATTATTAAGCTTAAGAACCCAATGTGCCACATCCCTGGTGTGAGACCCTGGGAAATTTACTTAATTTGTACTAATCCCTTTTAAAAAAAAAACATAAAATGAGACATCCAGTTGCTTGCAGACCACTTGATCAACATATTTCTTTAACATGGCATCAAAAGAATTACTAGTTGAAAAAAAGAACAGCAATAGAAATCATCACTTAGGCAAATTCAGGATAAAATACAGAATTTCAGCTCAAATAACTTACATTAAAATCCTTCAGTGTAGGCTTGTGTCATGTTAAGAACTGATATGGGTTCTGTTCAGTTCTGTATATTTTGTACAGTGCTGTTTTTCATTGTAAATTTTTTTTGGAAGTTTACAAATAGATTTCAAGCTTGTTACAATTAGAAAGATTAAAGAGAAAGAGGTGTTCTATATTCCTGGAAGCCAAGGAATCATTATCAGAGTCTGTAAAATTAAAAGTTGTATCTTTTGTATAATAGAAAAAAATTATAGGTTAAACTTCTCTTATCTGAAATCCCTGGGACAAAGAGGGCTTTGGGCTTAAATTATTTTCTAGTTTTAGAATATTGGAATGTATGTAATAAGATCATGCAAACAGGGCCCAAATTTCAACAAAGTCTTTTATGTTTCATGTGCACCTTAAATACATACTTAAACATAATTTCAAAAAAAAAAAAACATAAAATGGAAATTTTACAGTAAATACCTTTCATCATCTGTTACCTCCAACATGATGACATTGCCACTCCCATTCATAACAACAATACTTGTTGAGTGTCTGTGTTCCAAAGAGTTCTGAAATGATTAAAAAATATTACACTTAGAGTAATAATATAGAGGCTTTCTCATATCATAAATTGCTGTGCTAAAACAGACTCTCCACTGTGCACCTACCTAACACATGTTAAACATTTCACTAAACAGGGCTCCACTTATACCTACAGAAGTTTAAGTGGTCCTGAATGAAGGGCTGGAGGCTAGGACTCTTGGGCACTGGAGTGATACCAGTTATAGATAAGCCTGTGGAATATGTTCAAGTAGGAACATCTTTAAAATTATTGCAATTTATACAATATTTAGATATGGGCGTTTAGTTTCAAAGGATATATTGAGAAATGATGAATTTCCCCATCACTTGACATAAAAGTCTTGAAATGGGCTCTTTAATTTCACTGTCTTAGAAAGTTACTGAAGCATTTTATTTCAATGTCCTTGAGAAGATTGTCAGCTAAAAAGCTGTGGGTCGGAAAGATCTGGACTGAACAGAGCTCTAAACAGACTGAAGGAAGACTTGCCAAATACAAATCACCTGAGAAAAGCATGTATCAAGCCTGGCCCCCATCATACAACCAAGAAACAGCTGTGTTGCAAGGTCAGGTAAAGAGTGAAGACTCTTCCATTGGGTTGGACACAATTATTCCTTGAGATACTGATTCAAGTACTGATATGTTCTTCTATTTAGGCAGAGAGAAGTATGCTTTTATACACATAATAAAGTCTCCTGCTTATGTCTTAGATGCCAGAAATCTCTGACTTAAAACTGTATTGGATAGTGATAAATAGCTTTAGGCAAGAGTTCTGGTCCAATTATAGTTCTTTTCTCCACCCTTACATAGTTCTTGATCTAATGTTCTTAAAATGATTGGCATATATTTTATAATGAGTCACTGAAAATCTTCTTTTAAAAGTAGATATTATTTGTTCTTAGTTTCATTTACCCAATCACCTAACAAATATTTATGGATGCACATTTTATTCTAGGCACTGTGCTATTTGTAGAGAAATAAGAGGTAAATAAAACCTCTGCCTCTCTACCCATGAATCTCATAATTCACTATGGAATGACAGATATGAAATAATTTTACAAATAAGTTTTAAATTACTAGATAGGAAAAGCCGAAGTTATTATAAGAATGTGAAATAAAACATGAATTCATGGTTCTTTTGCACATATATCCTGTAGCAGGGCGTCTAGCACTTTGTGAACCTGAGCCACAGATTTCAAACTCTTGAGCTGATAGGTACAGACAGAGAGAGAAAAAAGGGCTCTACGTATAAGCCAGTGGGTCCTCCTTATGTAACATTTTGGGATGCATCCACACTTCATTCATGATTGTCATCAATGAACATAATCATCACAACTCCAGAACCACATTCTGTGCTCAGGAGATTTACTTGACATTTATATTCTCAAAATCTGGGTTTTGTCTTCATCAATTTTCCCCTTTACCTTCTGATAGCATAGAATAAATTGGAAGTTTTCAAGAGAGTTTCACATCTCTATCATGTAGCAGCATGTTAAGCACCCAGTACATGAGCCTGTTTCAAGTAAGCATTTCAAGAATTTTATTTTAGATTTTTTTTCTGGACTTATGAAATCTTCTGGAACTTTTTTTTGGGGGGGGGTGTTTGAGACAGGGTTTTGCTTTGTAGTTCAGGCTGGCCCTGAGCTCAGCCTCAAACTCACATCACAGCAATCCTCCTGACTCTGCTTCCTGAGTGCTGGGATTACAGGCATGAGCCACCATGCCTGGCACTGTGGTATGTGATACTGGTTGCTGCTGGGCGTGAGTCTCCACACTCAGTGTTGTATGTGGTTACTGGGGATCGAACCTGGGTCCTTGAGCTAGCAAGACAGGCACCGGAACCACTGAGCTAAATCCCCGGCCCCTTCTGGAACTTTTGTGGGAAGAATTCATAGCCACTAGTGCACAATGACAGAGGTACATGGAAATTATCCAAGAGTGGACTAAAACATTATCAAGAACTACTCCTTCGTTTCTAGATGGGGGAAATTGCAACAGATAAAAGAAGTGATAGACCCAACAACACACACTCTCACAGCACTGCCTGTACCTCATATTCCTGGTAGGTACCACACTCACCACTGCTTGTGATAATTCTTGTACCAACCGCTGAACTAACTAAGGGGAAAATATGAGTGGAGAAAAGAAATGAGGGGCAAATGTATTAAAATAATACTAGACCATGAAAAAAAAATTATGTTTGATTATAATATTTAACTTCTTTTCTGAATGATTTCTTGTTCTCTCTCCATATCCGTATGTAATAGCCTGAGTAAAAAATGTAAAAATTGCCAGTTTGTATCAGGAGAAGCTCAAGAAATAACTTGATTTGTGTATTGGTTTCGCCTGAGTACACATGGTTAGTGCACAATGTATGTGGAGAAAATAAAATGTGATAGTGTTAGTCTGGAGGACAGATATGCCCTCTAAATCCAAGACAGCGGCCTGATTATTACTTTTTCAAATAAAACCTATTTAGTCTGGCAGAGAAGGCTGCTGTTTCTTCCTACCCTTTGTAAAATTGCTGTTTAAAAGGAAAATGTCATTGTTTTGCATCAGGAATTTCGGTGGCCTTTTGTCTCACAGGAAATCAAGGTCATGAAATGCTGGCATCTTCCAGAGACTCTAAAATAACGTTAGCTTTTAAGGCATAGTCAGTTCCCGAAGTGTCCTTTCAGGTGGCTTTGCCATATTTCAGTTGAAAGGAAGAAAATGGGTCACTATGGTATGAAATTTCCACCAGAAGGTTTTATTTTGATGGACCCTATGAGGCAGCGCTTCTCCATGTTGGCTCCACATTTAATCTAAGAGGCCTTTAATGTAAGTTCCCAGACATTCTTATTTCATCAGTCAGGTGTGAGGTAGGGTGAGAATTTATAATGGACACAAGCTTTGTGTGCTTTCTTCACTTCCGTTGAGCTCCTGGATCCTTCTGAAGGTCTTTTGCGACTGTCTGACTGCGTTCTGTTGCTTCTGTCTTTGGTAGACCCGTGTTGTCCTCCCCCTCAAAATATCTCTCTGACTTCTGCCTCTATGAGCTGACTGGAACTCAAGGTAAAATCAGAAGGAGTTTAACCTTTTGACCCATCAACTACTCCAAATCTCCTCCCTCTTTTTATATAGATTTGATAAAATGCCACATCTCAAGGCTTTTTTTTTCTCTCAGGTGAGTCAAGTGATGTAGAGAGAGAGAGCGAGAGAGAGAGAGAGAGAGAGAGAGAGCGCTCACCATGAGAAGAACGTAAAGTACTAAGAAATAGTACTTCTAAGAAGAATAGTACTATTTCTCTAAGAAATAGAGAAGGTGAATTTTGTCTAATGAGCACTGGGAGGCAGGAGAGAGCAGATTGGTTAGACGGCTCCATGTTCTCTTTTTGTGTGGATTCCGAGGTACGGCTTTGTGTCATGCATCTAGAGAAATCCTACTGAGCCATTGTTCTGTCTCTAACACAGTGTGTGAAGTGTAGGCCAAGAGGATAATAATGCCTACCACCTTGGATTTTTTTCTGGCTCACTTTCCTTGTTTTCTAATCATTATCCTGGACTCGCAGCACCCAAAAAGCTTCAGTGTTTCCATCTGTGCGTTGGGCTCTGTGTCCTATAGAATCTGAGTTTTTTTTTTTGTTTTTTAATTCCTCAAGTGACTGACTCTCTGATGAAGCCAAAATTGAGAAACTTTGCTTCTCAAAAAGATTTGAAAACCAATCTCTTGAAGGACATCTTGTAAATATGGGGGTTTTGCCGTATTCATTCCTTTCATTTATTTTTCAAAACAGGGACTAAAATTTCAAGCTCTTGGTATTCCATTGCCTTTATTTTTTTTTAATTAATTAATTTTTTTTTTTTTTTTTTGAGACAGAGTCTCGCTTTGTAGTTCAGGCTGGTCCTGAACTCAACCTCACAACTCACATCACAGCAATCCTCCTGCCTCTGCCTCCCCAGTGCTGTAATTATAGGTATAAGCCACCACACCTTGCACTGTGGTACATGGTACTGATTGCTGCTGGGTGTGAGTCTCCACACCCAGTATTGTATGTGGTTGCTGAGGATTGAACCTGGACCCTTGCACTTGCAAAGACAGGAGTCGGAACCACTGAGCTAAATCCCCAGCCCATCCATTGCCTTTATTCTTCACTCCTCATCTACTCTCTTTCTTTGCTTCAAAATGTTAGTTACTGTAAGCGACTTGATATGCTGCCTTTCAGATATGCTGCATTGATACAGAGACAGAATCAGGTTTCTTTTTCTTTTTTTTGTTTGGCATAACCATCTATTCATATTGTCTTCTAATAGCTTTTATCATTGAATTGCTTTTCACAGTTTGTCAAAATACAAAGGGCTTCTTAATTCTTTTCAGCTACTAGTACCTTCTCATAATGTGAAGTTACTAGAAAAAAAAATTTCCCTCAACCTTACTAATGAAGATTTTGATTGCATGCCACATTTTGACATTAAAGTTTTGATTTCGGGCAGGGCATGTGGCTCAGAGGCACCATGCCTGCCTGGCAAGTGCAAGGTCCTGAGTCCAATCCCTGGTACTAAAACAAATAAACAAACAAATAAACAAGTCAAATATTTATATTTTGACATTAACATTTTTATTTTGATGCTGAATTGAGCATGTGTCTCTGCATATATGTGAATGGAATTTTCTAGAATGGATAGGTAGATTGGAATTGTTAGATTCAAAGACATACTGAGGTTAGGTTTTATAGATACTTATAAGATGTATTTTAATTTAATTTAATTTAATTTAATTAGGTGCACTAATTTATATTTCTGCCAGAAGTATATGGTAATTACTGTTTCTTTGCATCTTTTTGTCAACAGTGGATATTAGCAGTTTTAAACAATTATCAATTGGGGCAAATAATAATATCCCATAGTTATTTTATCAATAGTTATATTTCATTGTACCATAAGCCTCTTTTGGGGCTGAAGCTCTACTCTGGAAAATTTTATTAAACTGCATTAGAACAGGATAGGCATACAATACAATGGCTGAGTAGCTGGACAATTCTTTCTACCCAGTAGGCTTCTCAGGCAGGTCTACTTCACACTATAACAGTGAGTGTTGGAATTTGGAGGGCTGGGCCATCCCATCTTCTCTGTGAGAGGAACCAGACCTGGGCACCAGACAAGATGATTGAAAAGAACTTTCTAGTATTTGTTTTGCTGGAAGTAGCCTTCATACCTGCCTGGCCTGCACTGTAATCCCCTATTGACTGTAGCTGCACCCAGTAGTTTGAACAGAGACAGAGCCTGCTAAGAGCTTTCCTCAAAGACAGATAACCATACTCTTTCAGAGAGTTTGCATCCAGAGGAGCTGGGCCAAGATTTTAGCTTCAGGCAAAGCCAAAGTAGGCCAGCTCCTTAGTGTTGTGGGAGCAGAGGTGCTGCACAGGTAGGGTAAGGGTGGTGAAAGTGAAACTCAGGACCTGATGTGACTGCAAGCCCATGACCCTCAGCCTGTCTTGTATCTGTATTTTCTCACACAGATTGTTCACATGTCT
Source organism: Petromus typicus (assembly GCA_004026965.1). NCBI lineage: Eukaryota > Metazoa > Chordata > Mammalia > Rodentia > Petromuridae > Petromus > Petromus typicus. The sequence continues at coordinate 50,254 of PVIR01004800.1, read as the reverse complement.
GGGCACCACCATTCTTAGAAGGGAGATTCATAACCCTTTTCCCTGGGATGCACCTAGTCTGATCAGAGCAACATGGCCCTTGCTCCTAGTCCTTCCCAAACTTGTGATGAAAGGGACTTTGTTATGTCTGGTTGGAATTTATAATATGATTGAAGAGAGAAACATCTGCATAAAATGACTTAAAAAGCACTTCAAAATGGGTAATGCTTTTGGGATAAGCACATTCAGCACAGAAGGGAGCAATAGGAGTGTTTAATTTAGACACAGTTTTAAGAGGCAATATTTAGCATTTAGAAGCCCAGGAAGTTGGCTTCCTTCCATGCTTTCCACTTCTTTGTCTATCCTTGATTATCCTCAGGTATCTCCTTAACAGTGGCCACAGATAGGAGAACAGCTGGTCCACAGTGTGCTTTGGCTTCTCAGTTCGCCCCTTCAGGGACAAAGCAGGTCCTGTTCAGTGTGATAGCTTTTAGTTTAGATTACCTTTACCATGGTTCCACCCACCTATATCCAGGATTCAGTTTAATTCCCCCTATTCATTGAGATTTTTTTTTAAAAAAATCTTAGCAGCTATGCTAAGTTCCAGAAAAACAACAATAAAAAGACATAATCCTTGCTAATAATCTCTGGAGAGGAAGAAATATAAAAGGCTAGTTGTAAACAGTGTGATGATTGTCCCAGGGAGATATTTAAATAAGTGGTGTGGTAGAAACACACAGGAGGCACCATTCATTTTCTACATGTTGAGTTTAAGCAGCTTGCAAGACATGTAGGATGAGCAGTAAGTCATCGGATAAATAGCCTAGGAATTAGGAGTTAAGAATGAGATGCTGACGGAAATTTGAGATTCAACATATGGGTTTGCTTGAAACTTTGGAAGGAAATCTCTTTGGGAGAGAAGAACGAGGTGAAAAATAATAGCATGGTAAGCACAGTTTTCGAGAGTGATCAGAAGGATTACCAGTGTGCTGAGGGGATAACTCAGGAATAGAGTGCTGGTCTAAGAAGCCCAAAGCCTCGAGTCCAATCCTTAACACAGCAAAGAGAAAGAAATAAAAAGAGGAGGCAGAAGGCAAGGAGGGGACGAGGACAGACGCCATAGTCTTCTGTGAAGCACAGACTCATCAAAATCCTGTAAGCTGAAAATTCTACATTCATTTGTGAGTATGTATGATAAAAGTAGATTGATGTTGTCCTCCCTATATCAACCATAACAACAGTAAAACAAACACATATGGAAGTAGTTTCCAAGATATTGTGTATAAAGCAGTAAAAGACAGTGATCCATTGAGGCCAGGAAAGAGAGGAGGTAAATGAATCCTAAAATTGCTCCACATTGAAAAAGTTTCTAGGCTTCAGGCCAGGACACGGACAGTGCCCTTTGGCTTGCATGAGTTGCATATATGGAGTGGGAAGTCTAGGAGCCTGGGCACATAGATCCATAGACTATTAGAGTGAGAGAACTCATGGCAGAGGAAAAGGGCTTTAGAGATCTGAAGAACACTCCGTGATAGTAACCAGTGAGGAAACTCCCCGAATCAAGGACAGTCACCAGAAATTAAGAAAGAGAACATTTCCATGGTTAATGTCAGAAGTATCAGTGGAAAACCCTTAATTAACTGGCTATCAGGGAGAATATTCAGAATAGGAATGCCACTTTATAGGCAGTTGAGACCTCAAATAAAGGTTGATCTGTTTTACCTAAAAAAATTTCCTTGTTATTAGTGCGTGTTTGTAATAAAGAGTGGTAGTGATATTATATAGCATATCTCAATCATTTTCAGTCACTTTACTGCCCCTTTCTTCTCTCCTGATCACCTTATTCACCCGCCTCCTTTTTAGTTTTCTATCATCTCTCTTTGATTTCTTCCATTCATTTATATATATTTCAGTGTTAGAGCATAAGAGAAAATGTGATATATTACTTTGAGGTAGGCTTATGCTGCTTAGCATGATGGTCTTCTGCTTTATTCATTTCTCTACAAGTTATATGATTTCATTCTTCTCTGTGCTTGCATAATATTGCACAGTGCATATCTTAGTTATAATACCAAACACCCATAATTTAAAGAAATAAAGGTTTATTTTGGTTCAGTTCATAGAGATTTCAGTTCGTACCTGATAAAGTGGTATGGCAGAGGGGCATGACAGCTCATGGGGAGGAAGTCCGGGAGCGGGGGATGGGAGCAAGGGAGGAGGTAAGGAGAGAGGCCACGCCCCCAATGACCTGCCTCCTCCAATCAGGTTTCACCTCCCAAATCACATTTAACGAGTATCTTGTCCCCATGATTCAATCACTTTCCCACCTATGAGCACATGAGGTTTTAAAGGACATCTAGATATAAACTGTTGACATTGATTTATTCCACGTTTTCATTATCTAACATCTGTTGATTTTAGGATTCACACCTAGCTCTTTCTTCCATTTCGATTTGACTTTAGCAGAGTGTGAGGTAGAGATGTAGGTTTCAATCTTCGTAAGCAGGTATCCAGTTTTCCCAACATCCTTTGTTAGAGTCTGTCGTTTCTCCAACGGTACGTTTTTTGACCTGTCAAAAATCAGACAGCTCTAAATGCATGCGAATACTCCTGTACCTTTCGGTCTATTCCATAAAAACTTGTCTGTCTTTATGTCAGTATGACATTGCTTTTTGTTACTACATTTTTGTAGTATAACTTGAAATCCAATATTGAGATGCTTGTAGCATTCCTCCTTTTGCTCAGGATGCTGTAGCTCTTCTGGATCTTTTCTGATTTTGATAGAGATTGTTCTCCCAAAGACTCATGCACGTGGAGGTGCAGCTTTTGGACAGTTATTGGACCATGTGGTTGCTGGAGCTAAGCCCTGTTTGAAGGGAGGGCCTGATGAGAAGAACCAGGTCATTGAGGCGATGACCTAGACGAGTGTATCCCCCTCCCTGGCCCCTCTATTCACTCCCTGCTTTGTGGTCACCATGCCATAAACAACTCTCATCTCCTTTGCCCTCTGCTCTGCCATTTCTGCCTTGAAGCCAGCTGACCATTAGCTGCAAACACGAGCCAGAAAAACCATCTTCGTTAGGTTGTGGGTAATGGGTATTTTGTTCTAGAGATAAGAAAAGTGACAAAGACAGGATCTTTTCTGATTCCATCTGAAGTTTAGCATTTTTTTTTCCTGATCCTGTGAAGAATATTGTTGGTAGTTTAATAATGGTCGATTTAAATCTATCTGGATTATTTTGTGATTATACGGCCATTTTCATATTAGTTGTCATTTCAGAACAGCTATGTCTTCTCATTTCTGATGTCCTCTTTAATTTCTTTGTCCGATTTAACAGTCTTTTCATAGAGTTTTATTGGCCTTCTAGAATCTTATATCATATATCATTTATCATATATATCATATATCATATATATATCATATATCATATATCAGCACATATCAGAATCATATATCACAATCATATATCAGCAAGAATAATAATTTGACTTCTTTTCCTGTTCCTATGTTTTATTTTTCTTGCCTGATTATTCTTACTAAAGTTTCAAGCACTTTATTAAACAGTCATGAAAGTGGATACGACTGCCGTGTTCCTGATTTTAGAGGAAATACTATCAGTTTTCCTCCATTCAGTGTGAGCTGGGCTTTTGGTTTGTTATAAATGTTTTCTGTCAATTTAAGGTAAGTTCCTATTATATCTATTTTTATATATTTTTTAACATGAAGGAATATTAAATTTTGTCATAGACATTCTGCGTCTGTTGTGACAATCATCAGATTTTGAGTTTCTGATTCTGTTCATGTGATGTGTTATATTTATTGACCTAGATGCGTTGAACCATCTTTGCATCCCTAGAACAGAAATAGCTTGGTGATGGTGAATGATCATTTTAACGATTTGCTCAATTCTGTTTGCAAGTGAATTAATGAGGGTTTTTGTGTCTGTGTCCAACAAGAATATGGATTTGTAATTTTCTTTTTTTGATGAGTTCTTATCAGTTTTGATATCAGGGTAATCTTGGCTTCATAGAATGATTTTGAAAGAATTCCTTCCCTTTAATTACATATAAAAGTTTGAAGACCATTGATGTCAATTCTTCTTGAGAGGTTTGATAAAGCTCTTCATTTAATATGTTGGATCCTGAACTTTTCTAAGTTGGTAGCTTTTCTTTTTGCTGCAGCAATTTCACTGTTTATCATTGATCTGATGTTTTTAGTTTTGGTAGGTCATCTGTGTCTAGAATTTATCTGTTTATTCAAAATAGTCAAATTTAAGCTGAGTGTGGTGGCGCCTGCTGGTAGCCCAGCACTCAGGAGGCGGAAGCAGAAGGGTTGCTATGAGTTTGAGGCCACTTTGAGCTGCGTGGTGAGTTCAAGGGCAGCCTGAATGACATTGTGAGAACCTGTCTAGAAGAAAGAAACAAATAAAGACAGACAGACAGAAAGAAAGAAAGATTCCAATTTATTGGAGCACAGATTTTCTAATAATCCTCTGGGTTTTAGTGATGTCTGTTGTGACTTGACCTTTTTCAGCTTTAATTTTGTTCATTCGAATCTCATCACTCTTTTAATAAGTTTGGCTACTGGTTTATCTTTTCAAAGGGTCAACTATTTCACTGAGCCTTTGTACTTTTTAAGTTTAAATTTTGTTACATTCTGCTGTATCTTTCTTATTATTTTTCTTCTACTGGTTCCTGGATTGGTTTGTTCTTTTTCTAAAACCCTGAGATTATTTGTTTGATTATTTATTATTAAATCCATAATTATTTATTTGGTATCACTCTGTTTTTTTAAAGTATCCTCTCATATCTCTAAACTACCCTCTGAAACCTGCTTCCATCCTGTCTCACACACAATGATGTTCTGTGTTTTCATTATCATTTGATTATAGGTATTTAAAAATTTCTCTCCTGATTTCTTCAATGACCTGTTGGTCATGTATGAATTATTCAATCTTCATGTGTTTGTATACTTTGTGGTTTACTTTATGTTGATTTCTAGTTTCATTCCACTGTGATATGATAGGATACCTGAGATTAGTTCATGTTTTAAAATTTATTGATAATTAGATTTTCAAGACAAGGTCTTGCTGTGTGGCCCAGGCTGACCCTGGGCTCCTAAACCTTCTCTTTCAATCTTTAAGCACTAGAATTGCAAATATGTAACACCATAGGTTTACCAAACAAATATTAAAAAAAAATTTTTTTTTAGGTTTTTTGAGACAGGGTCTCGCTTTGTGGTTCAGGCTGGCCCTGAGATCAGCCTCAAACTCACATCACAGCAATCCTCCTGCCTCTGCCTCCGCAGTGCTGGGATTACAAGCGTGAGCCACCACGCCCAGCACCGTGGTATGTGGTACTGGTTGCTGCTGGGCGTGAGTCTCCACTCCCAGTATTGTATGTGGTTACCAGGGATCGAACCCGGGTCCTTGCGCTTGCAAGACAGAAGCCGGAACCACTGAGCTAACTCCCTGGCCCCCTACCAAACAAATCTTAAAACCCAAACCAAAAAGATCAGGCTCTCTTCAATTAATTTTAAATTTTGCATTTTATTTTCATTTACTACATTTTAATTGTATATAGAAATGTGACATTTTAATACATGTATATGAAGTACCCAGTACAATTCAATTTTATCCCTCTCATTTCACTTAATGTAATATATTGCAGTTCCATCCATTAAATGGATTTTGCTTTTTCTTTATGGCTGAATAGTACTCCACTGTATGTATGTGCCACGTTCTCCTTATCCATTTATCCATGATGGGTAGTTAAGCTTATTCTATATCTTGGCTCTTGAGAACAGTGTTTCAGTAAACATGAACATGCAATCTTCTCTTTAGTATACTGATTTTATTTCCTTTGGATTTATTCCCAGAGATAGTTTAACTGGATCATATGTGTATTTCACTTTTAATTTTTTTGTTGTTGTTGTTTTGTTTTGAGGCAGGGTCTCGCTTTGTAGTTCAGGCTGGCCCTGTGCAGCCTCAAACTCACATCACAGCAATCCTCCTGCCTCTGCCTCCCGAGTGCTGGGATTACAGGTGTGAACCACCACACCCGGCACTGTGATATGTAGTACTGATTGCTGCTGGGTCTGAGTCTCCATGGGGGTTACCGGGGATCAAACCTGGGCCCTTGTGCTTGCAAGACAGTCGCCAGAACCACTGAGCTAAATCTCCAGCCCCTCACTTTTAATTTTTTAAAGGGATCTCCATACTGCTCTCCATAATGGCTACAGTCACTTATAGTCCTGCCAATAGTGTGCATGTGCATGTGTGTGTGTGTGTGTGTGTGTGTGTGTGTGTGTGTGTGTGTTTAATTATAGTCATTCTACCTGGGATGACAAAGATATTGAGCATTTTTATATATTTGTGTGCCATTTGTATTTTTTCTTTTGGTAAGTGTCTATTCAGATCATTTGCTCATATTTAAATTATATTACATCTTTTTGCTCTTAAGTTTCTTAGTTCTTTGTAATATTCTGGATTTCCATCCTTTGTTAGATAAATAGCTGGAAAATATCTTCCCTATTCTGTAAATTATTTCTTCATTCTTTTGATTATTTCTTCACCATCCAGAGATCTTTTGGTTTGATGTAACCCATTTATTTATTTTCAGTTTTGTTTTCTGTGCTTCGGGGACACATCAAAAAGGAATCATTACCTATACCAATGTCTTGAAGTGTTGCTCCTATTTTTCTTTTGGTAGTAGTTTCATACTGTCAGATTTTTACATTCAGGTATTAACCAATTTTGAGTTGATTTTTATACAAAGTAAGAAAAGGGTCAAATTTTAACATTCTGCATATGAATACCTAGTCTGCCTAGCACTATTTACTGAAGAGACAATACTTTCTTTGATGTATGTTTTCAGCCTCTTTGTTGAGGATCAGTTGTGTATAGATATGCAGGTTTATTTTGAGATCTCCATTCTATTCATTTGTTGTATGTGTTTATTTTTTATGCCAACCCAGTACTATTTTGATTACTGTGGTTCTGTAATCTTGAAATAAGATATTGTGACTCTTCTAGATTTGTTCTTTTTGTGAGCATTGATTTGGCTGCCTGGGATCTCATACTCCCATATGAAGTTTACAATTTTGTTTCCAGCTTTGTGAAGAAATTCAGTGGTAGTTTGATGAAGAATACTGGATTGAATCTATACATTGCCCTGGGTATTATGGATAATTTATTAATTCTATTAATATGCACTCTTCAAGATGAATGTGGAAGGTATTCATAACTTCTACTATCTTCAGTTTCTTTCTTCATATTCTAACTTTCAGTGCAAGAGTCTTTCACGTCCTCTGTTGCATTTATTCCTAGGTGATATTTTTGACGTTGTGAATAGTATCGCTTTGGTGATTTCTTTCACAGATGTTTCATTGGTAATGATTTTTGTATGTTTGATTTTGTAGCTTGCAACTTTATTGATTTCATTTGTCAGTTACAGTAATTTTTGTAGGAACTGTTAGAGGTGTTTTTGTATATGGAATTATATCATCTGCAAACAAAGATAATTTGACTTCTTCCCTGTGTTAGTTCTTTTGTCTGGTTGCTCTAAACTTCTATTACTGTATGAATGAGAGCAGTGAAAATAGATACTTTTGTCTCATTCCAGTGCTTCACAAAAAACATTTTCTACTTTTTGTTCCCCAATATAATTTGGCTGTAGGTTTGTCATAGATTTCATTTTGTTGAAGTATGATCCTTTTTTACATAAACGTTCAAGCTTTCCTTTTTTTTTTTTTTCCTGAGACAAGGTCTCACTTTTGTAGTTCGGGCTGGTCCTGAGCTCAGCCTTGAATTCAGAGCAGTCTTCCTGCCTCTGCCTCTTCTTCCCAAGTGCTGAGATTACAGGTGTGAGCCACCACTTCTGGCATTGTATGTGGTTTTGATTGCTGGTGGGCATGAGTCTCCACACCCAGCTTTGTTGTATGTGGTTACCGGGGATCGAACCTGGGTCTTTGCACTTGCAAGGCAGGCACTGGATCCACTGAGCTAAATTCCCGGCCCCCCAACTTGTTTTTTGATAGTAATATTACTCTGATAGCAAACTAAGACTTCATTAAAAAAAACCCTACAACTTTGAATTTGACTTGAATGATGTTAAACAACTGTTGCTTATTAAAAAGGCAAACCACGAATTAAGGAAAATTTGCAAAGCATATATTTGATAAAGTATCTGTGGATGTACTATGTAAAGAACTCATATAAATTCCAAAAAATCAATCCAATCTTTAAAATGGATAAAGATTTGAAATGGCATGTTATCTAAGAAGATATCCAAATAAGAATATTAAAATGATCAGTGTTATTAGTCATTGAAGAGATGTAAATTAAATACATAATAATCTATATCTAAATACCTCTTATAATAGCTAAAATTTAAAAGATGAGTCCTTAGTAAATGTTGGCAAAATCACAAGGAACCGGACCTCTTACATATTCCTACTGGGAATGAAAAATGGTCCAATAATTCAGAAGAAAATATTTTATATCTTTATAAATTAAACATACATATTATCTAACTATTCTAAGTTTTTATCCATGGCAAAAGAAATGCATTTTTAACAGAAGATATGCAGATGATGTTATAGCAGCTTTATCTGTAATATTCCTGAGCAGGGAGCAACACTAATATACAGCAAGTGATATATCTGAGGTATGATTGAAAAATATGGTGTTTAACTTATTTAAAAATTACTATTGTAAAAGACATGCTTCAATTAATCACCTTTAAAACTCCCCCTTACCTCACAAGCACTTAGTCCATCAGTCCTGCCCTTCTGAAGCAGCTCTGGAAGTCTTCTTTCGTGAATGTCTTCAGTTGCCCTGTCGTGGCTACCCTGATGTCCTGAACTGATTCAAAATGTGTTTACTCCTCATGGTCACTTTGACATGGTTGAAGGTGCCGGGTGTCAGCTCCTGAAGAAGGTGGGTGAGGACACACGAGACGTGTTTATGAGCCCACCTTTCTGTTGGATGGCACCGGGTAGCAGCATGCATCATATTTTTAGTCACACTTTGTAAAGACACGAAAGAGAATATCTACAACTTCTCAGAAAGTGGCAAGAAAGGTGGGTTCAGTGTGTTTAAAGTGAAGGGCAGTGTTCAGAGAAGGATTAATGACAGTGTGTCTTATTCCAATAAAATTTTCTATTTACACATTCACCATATATTTTGCTCACACCTTGTGCAACTAATAAGAATAGGAGCAAATTGTCAGTATAGGCGATAGTACTAATGGATTTAAGAATATTATATTCAGTGGAAGAGGCCAGACAGAAAAAAAGATAACTTGAAATTTTGTATTTGTATGAGGAAAAGGAAGCAAATCAGTGGTTATATGGGGAAGGGGAAGAAGGGAGGGTAACAGATAAAATCATGGCCCAGAGAAGTATTTGGAAGTAGTAAACAAACTTAGTAAATAAGCTTAGTATTTGAATTGTAAAGACAGTTTAATCAGTATACACACATCAGAATTGTTATATTGTAAACCAATGATTTATTAATAATGTCCAGTTTATATATATCAAATGTTAAAAGTCCAATAATAACTTTTCTGGATTTCCATAGAAGTTCATGGCCCATATAGAAAGTGGAATGTTGCATGACAGTATTATATGTTCCTCTGTTTAACAGCCATTACAAACCAAAATGACCTGCAATATTAAGTATATCTCAGTAGACAATAGAGACAGAATTTCAACTTAGATAAAGTTTAAAATATCTAGGATAGTCTGTAGTCTCCCACAGAGCTGCATATAGGGGAAACTTCTTTTCTGTGTTTATTAGCTACAACTTGGGATGATATAAAATAGTAACGAACTCGAAAAGGATTCTTATCTTTGCTATGAATAAGCTATATGAACTATAACAGGAGATAATCTCGAAGACCCTCTGGGCTCCATGACTAGCTTCTTAATTTGTCTATGACCATACTGAGATCTTTAATACTGTTTCTATCCAGAGGAATAGATTTTTTACCAGTTATCTTTTATCTATTTTTTTTTTTTTTTTGAGACAGGGTCTTGCTTTTTTGTCGTTTAGGCTGGCCCAGAGCTCAGCCTTGAACTCACAGCAGTCCTCCTGCCTCTGCCTCCCGAGTGCTGGGATTACAGGCATAAGCCACACACTCATTACTGCGGTATGTGGTTCTGATTGTTGGTGGGTGTGAGTCTCACACCTAGCATTGTTGTATGTGGTTATTAGGGACTGAACCCGGGTCCTTGTACTTTCAAAGCAGACACTGAAACCACTGAACTAAACCCCCGGCCTGCCGGTTATCTTTTGATAGCATGATCCCACTGGCAGGTGGAGTCACTATGTGCAATAAGAGTCTCATGATTCTGAGAATGCTGACGTCACAAACTGTTTTCTAGAGGGCAGGAATTAATGAGAGGAGGGTGCTGTTGGAAAATTGCTGCTGTGTGCCAAGCATCTGGGTCCAGGAAATGGAGAAGTTGAAAGGGATATGTATGAGAGTGATGGAAGATGTGGAAAAAGACCAGCTGAGGGGTGACAAAACCAAGGAGCAGCTTTGAAGTGGGCCATAGGGAAAAAGGGGTTTCCTTTGGGATCTGTATGCTCAGAGTTTCAGAGTAACTTTCATTCTCTGCCTTCCCCAGCTCCAATGATGAGCCTCTGCAGAACACATTTCTGCCCATCCATCCATCTGCACGATCTACTTGGCTTTAGGCTCTTTAATTGGATTACTAGCAGATGGGAGCTTTTTCTCTTGCCTTGGCTCCATGTTTCCTATTGTGTACAGAAGGGTCTTTGCTCCCAGGGAGATCCAGTCACTGCAGTTTCCCTGAGGCTGCTCCTCTGCTCACCCCCCGCCCCTGTCTCACTTTCTGGGCCCAGTACTTCAGATCCTCAAGGTATCTTGGATCACATATCCCACTTACATGGATTGTTTTCATCAAAGAGGCGAGCTTCATTGTTTTCTTTTGCACATAGATTAACACATCCCATTGGGGCCAGTGGTTTCATAATGTGGGGAGGGCAGAACAATGACCTCTCAAAGATGTCTGCTTTTCAACCCCAAAAACCAATGATTGTTACGTTATGTAGTGAAGGGAGGTTGAGGCAGCAGATGGAAAGTCAGGTTGCTAGTCAGCCAACCATGGGGCAAGGAGAAGAACCCAAGTTATCCAGGAGGGTCCAACTGAAGCACAAGGGTCTTCAAACATGGGAGAAGGAGGCAGAAGAATGAGCATCAGTACAATGTGATGTGAGGAAGAGTCACGCAGCCCTTGCTGGCTTTGAAGACAGATGAGTCAGAGTCCACGAGTCAGAGAATATGGTGGCATCTAGCAGCTGTAAAGACCTTAGAAAATGAACACATACTGTACACACTGACAGTATTTTACTCAGTCTTTTACTCTCCCTATGCCCACTTTCCACTCCATATATAAACAATTTTAATGAACTAATATGTATCCATCCATGCACTTTCATACAGACACGGTATATGAACAAACACATTTGTTTATATGTCCAGAAAGGCTATTTTAAAACTATTCTGTGACAATGGAACTATGCTTCTCATTTTCATCATACTTGGAGTTTTCAGGTTTCTTTAAGAACTAAAGGCTGCAGGTGACATAACTGGCTGGGGGTCTTGACTGTCTTACAGTGATTTTCTCAGTGGTCTGAATTGAGTTCACAGTGAAGCCAGGAAGGAGAGTGGTTTCATAATGTGGGGAGGGCAGAACAATGACCTCTCAAAGATGTCTGCTTTTCAACCCCAAAAATTCATTCCCTCGAATGAAGCACTGATATCTGTATATGAGAGAAACTATGGACTTTTCAACTATGTGGGTCAATACATGCCCTTTACTTTTTGACTATTTTGAATTGGATTCTTTTGGTAACTTGATGATGTACTGTTCCTATCAAGATATAGATTCTACAACTCTGTTCCTTGTTAGTACAATACTTTTCTAAGCTTTGGGAGGTGAAGTGGCTTAATAGTCCCTTCCATTACAGCACTACATTCCAAACACTAGATATATTTTATGGAAGAGACAGAAATACAATTCAGCAACCTATGCTATTTATTTATTTTTTTAATAAAGGTATTAACTGGTGAAACCCAGAGTAGGCCTCAGGAAAGCATAGAAGTCATCTGTCTGTTCTCTTTCTATTTGGCTCTCTCTGACCAGCTCTCTTCAGTGGCTGGGAGATGTGACTAGAGGCAATGCTTGATCCATATTGCTGTGTGATAAGAAGCACTTTTCAATTCTAGCTTCAGTTTGAAAACTCCAGGGAAAGGATTTTGATTGGTTGACTGGTGTCACGTGATCACCTTTAAACTAATTTCTGTGGTCCAGTGAGGAAAACCTGTGACCCACCCAGTCTAGGTTATTGATCCACTCACCAGTGGCTGTTGGGAAGGGTCGAAGTTTGTTCTGAAAGGAAGGAGACATAACACAGACATTTCCACAAAAGGCTGGTAACAGTCCATTACAGTAAATTGACAAGTAAAAGGAAATTGAATCAAAGAAAGAGTAAATCAGAGAACTGAAAGGGTATTAGATTCTGTCCCTTTGGGTGTCTGAGTTTTCTGACTAAATATGAATGAAATTCAGGACAGACTATATTACAGCCTTTTGTATCCCTGGTGTCTGCATTTACAAATCCAACCCTACTAATAAGAAACAAAATTATATCTGTACCACACCTAAACAGACTTTTTCTTGTTGAAATGATACCATATTAACCATTTTCAAACATTTACATCGTATTGGATATGATAAGTCATCTTAAAATGTACAGGAGGATGTGTGTAGATTGTGTGCAAACATATGTTATTTTTCTCTATGAGATTTGCGTATCTCTGATAGTCACAAGTTAAGGCACAAAAAGGTTTATTTTGTCTCACAGTTTTCAGAGGTTCCATTTTAGTTGGCTGACTCCAAGACAGGGTGGCATGGCTGAGGGGCAGCGCGCAGGAGGTGTGCTCAGAACATGGGAGGCAGGAAGCAGCCAGCAGTGAGACTCCATTCCTTTTTATCCCACTTAGGTTTCCAGCTTTCATTAATCTAGGGTGGCCCTTTGGACTTTAATATCCTCAGGGCTGGGAATGGGGTCTTGGAATCTGAGGATAGAGCGGTACCCCTGTATTTCTGATATGTCATTAAGGGAGAGAAAAAAACAACCTTCAGACAAGTAACTTGAGATACACGATGTATCTCAGACATTTAACTCTGGAAAGGTAAGTTCAGTCAAGGGACAGCGCTGCGATGACATCTCTTGTCCCATGAAACTCCCTTGAGGGCGGGCAACTTCCAGAGATCGCGGGCCCTTTTCCCAGGCTCCCCTGGCCTGACAGCTGGGGTATCATGTCTTTTGCTCTTCTGCGCTGGATGTGTCCTATGCCTCTCTCTGGCTGCACACCTGGGTGGCATTTTGAGTCAAGCTGTCTCTTGAAAATGGAAGCCGGAAGCCATCATGAGAGACTGTATTGTGGTGGAGAACAACTGGCTGTCAGCTGCGTGGGGAGTGTTTGCAAAGTGTGTGAGAGACATGAAAAGAGGAGAAAAGGCATGAATGTGCCATGTTGGGGTGTGTTCTTGCAACAGTTGACTGATTTATTATAGATACGTTGTTCTTTAATGAAAGCCTTGACTTGGAATGTTTTCGAGGAACGGTGCTACTCCTCTTAGATCCCATGTAAGCCCAAGAAGAATCAAAGGATGATGTGATCTTCTCCTTCTCTGTGGCCTCTACCAGGACAATGAAAGTCTGTCAGTGTGTGTGTTACACTCACTACCTCAACCTCATTTCCATCCCTCATGAAGGGGATTTGAACTGTTTTGTGGTTCTTCCTGGAGAATTTCCTATCCTAAGTTTATACTGGATAAACCAATAGCCATAATAGTGACTAAATAGTGTTTATTTGCTCCTAGTCCATTCTGGTCATTTTAAGTCTGAAGGGAAGTAGCTGGGGTGGGGGAATGGACTGTAGAATCAGATTCTTTGACTTCACATATTGGACCTTGCAGCCCCTATGGACCGGAATGTATCTCTTATGTGGTTTCCTCTTCCAATTTCTCACCTGGAAAACATAGCTAATGAAACAGAGACATTTGGAGCAGTTAATGAGACACTAGGCAGAAAGGGTTTAGCCAAGTATCTCCCAATGCAATAAACATCCCACAAATGGGTGTTACTGATTTCAGTCCTCATAAGCTCCCCAGGAAGGAGGCACATAGCCTGTTGGTGACTGAATAAAGTCTTGGAGACCATAGTGACTGAGCCAGATCCTACGAAATCCTCAGAACAAAGCCAGAATTCTCTCAATTCTTCCTCACACAGAAGCTGTATCATGTTAGAGGGGACCTTTCCAGAGATCATGAGCACTCAAGAAAGTGAATTTCTAGACGTAAGGCTTTGAGAAAACTGTCCAACCCCTTGGGCTCTGTTTCCTTGTTTGTATGAAATGGATAACGCTACCCTTACTTAACAATCATTACAACTGATGAATGAAATACTGCAGTGAAAGTGGTAAATATTCACTTCTTTTCTGGCCCTGTCCTTATTTTCTGTTCAGTACAGAAGCGAGTAGGCTGGGAAAGGTTGACTTCTTACCTGAGAGCACATTTTCAAATGATAAATCAGTCCTGAGTTTAGCAGATGTTGTAGATGGTCTCTGCCCCCTTCCCCTGCACCATGGAGTCAGCAGCTTTTGTGTTAGCATTTTCTTTTTTTTGTTTTTGTTTTTTTTTAGACAGGGTCTCGCTTTTGTAGTTCAGGCTGGCCCTGCGCTCAGCCTCAAACTCACATTACAGCAATCCTCCTGCCTCTGCCTCCCGAGCGCCGGGATTACAGGTGTGAGCCATCACGCCCAGCACAGTAGTATGTGATACTGATTGCTGCTGGGCGTGAGTCTCCACTCCCAGGATTGTATGTGGCTTCCGAGGGATCGAACCCTGGCCTTTGCGCTTGCAAGACAGGCGCTGGAACCACTGAGCTAACTCCCCAGCTGTTGTGTTCTTTTTTTTCTTTGAGACAGGGTCTCACTTTTGTTGTTCAGGCTGGCCCTGAGCTCAGCCTTGAACTCACAGCAATCCTCCTGTCTCTGCCTCCCAAGTGCTGAGATTACAGGCATGAGCCACCATGCCCCAGCACTGTAGTCTGTAGTACTGATTGCTGGTAGGTGTGAGTCTTCATACCTGGCTTTTTTGTATGTGATTATTAGGGATCAAACCCTGGCCCTTGCACTTGGGAGGCAGGCGCTGGAATCACTGAACTAAATCCCTGGCCCATGTGTTAGTGTTTTCTAACCTGCGCAGCCTCCGTCTTCCCTGAAAGGACATGAGCCCTGTGCAGCAGTAGGCAGTACAGGGCAGGGAGAGGCTCCAGTCAGGGACGCAGAGCACTCAAACAGCGGTCGGCCCTGTCATCGACCACCACGTGCGTGACCTTGTCAGTCACGGAAAGTCATTTGGATCCTGTGTGTGCTGTGTAAAGTTGTAGGATGTCTTCGTGTGGTTATTATGAAAGATGCATGAAAGAATATGATGGAAATAAAATAAAAATGAGTAACGTGCTAGACCAACCCCAGGGGGTTTTGACTGACGTCAGACCCAAGTTTATCGCTTTTCCTGGGAACCTCAAGCTATCCTCACTTCCTGTTCCGGAAGTGTTCAGGCCTGCCTGCGAATCCAGATGGCAGTTTGGAAATGCAGAAAGGCTGAGGCCATCACCATCTGAAGCCACTGTCTAGTCCCCAGAAAAATGCATGGAGTGAGTCATGAGATGCTGGTGTGAAAGAAGCAACCTAGACACTACAGATTGAGAAAGAAGTTAGTAACCACCACAAAGAGAAGACACTGAAAGAAGGGTGGAGCTTGATAACAAATGCTGGTTCCTGACATAACCGGGAAGAACCGGACTTGGCATTCGCAAAGCTGCAGCTCAAACCTTAGCTCCAGGGCCTCTGCAAGTCAAATATTTTCTGTGGACTTCTTTCCATCCTCAGGGCTTTATCATGATCAATTTTTGGGGTGGACAAAGGCAAGTTGACTTGATACAACCAAACCGACCCAATGGCTGGAGTTCTTAAACTATCAGTAGTCAACCAGGAAGCCATAGGTGAACACGTGGGAAAGGCTTGGAATAAAGGCGGCCATGTTGTGAGTTACAGAGTGGAGATTTCTACTCAGGGGTGACAGCCAAGATATTTAACAAGGCGAAGGGCTAAAGGACCATCTAGTGTTACCTTAGTACCATAAAAGCTCCCTGTAGCATCAAGTGATGATCCTTTAGCTGCAGGAAGTGCAGAAGTCTTGATCATGGGTGAGGCCATCTTTGGGGCACTGGCATTGATGAGTTTTAATCGATTAATTTGCAGCGGTTTTGAGTTTTCAGTATTTTGAGTTTATAATTGTCTTAGTTACTTTTCTTGTCGTTGAGACAAAATACACAACACCCAAAATTAAAGGAGGAATGTTAGCTCTTACTGTGTTGATTCAGTCCATAATCAGCTGGCTCCAAGGCAGGGATGTCATGGAGGAGAAATAGTCCATGGTGTGGCAGGGCAGGCTAAAGGCAGCAAAGCAGTAAAGTAACAAGTGACAAGTGAGAAGCAGCTGCCCTCTTTCTGTACCTTACATCCTATCCAGGCGACCTGCCCTGAGGGTAGGAGCAATCACACCCGGTGGACACACTTAATCCTGATCTGAGCACCTTACCATGAATCAATCCCAGTGTTATATCCCTGACCCCAGCAGCACACACCATAGATCCAGCCATCTCAAAAAAGGGCCACCTATATTCTCATGAGACTTTGGGGGGACAATACAATACAAGCCATCACTTTTTTTAGTACTAGTTAGTTGAAATTAGTAGATGAATATCAGAGTTCCTTATTCCCAAAACATAACAGATATATTAACCTTATCTTCAAAGAGTTGGGCAGTGAGCCTGGAACTGCCTCCTCCTCCTCCTCCTGTTACACTTCTCCTCTCCTCTTTCATCATGCTCTTTTCTTTTCCACCCTTCCCCCTCTTCTTATAATTACTTGCTAGAAAAAAAAAATGTGAAAAGCAAAATGCATGCATTCAGGCACATTCAGAACCCTGGTCAGTCTCTGGCCCTCCCCTTCTATATTATTATGCTGAAGTAATTTAATTCTCTCCTTAGCCTTAAAACAAAACAAAGTAAAAGCCTGTTTATCATTCAGCCTCTGGGTTAAGTAAACAATGGACTCAGACGGGAATAACGGCCCTCTTCTCCTCCAGCCTTTCTCTTAGGGCAATCCTGGAAAGTTTTCTTCCTAGAGAGGGATTTGTTGCTGTCACAGAAAATAATGGGGGACCCAGAGAGATGATTAATTAGGCCTTGTGTCAAGGCCAGACCCAATAAAGAACATTCATGGCAAAAAGAATTCAGGACCATTTCCACAAAGAAAAAGTTGAATGTGAGTAGTTTTGGTAATATAACCAATGTTTCTTGTTTTTCTCTCTCTCTCTCTCTCTCTTTTTTTTTTTCTCAAGATGAGAAAAGCTGATTTAACACCTAAAGATCATTTGAAAAAATTCCAGGGAGTTTGATCCTTGGGTCACATTGGGCTGACATCTGCACCACCACTGACTGGCTAGGTGAATTTAAGCAAGTAACTGAACATCACCCTTTTCTTGGTTTTCTTATCTGTAAAATGTGAAAAGGGAAATTGTTCCTACTCAGAGCTGTGTGAGGATGGGAGGAGATGTCACAGTAGCCCATCCAGAGCGTTGCTTAGTGGGTAGCAAGTGTGCCGTGTACTTCCTGCTTTGTGTGTTCCACTTCCTTCCTGTATTGGAGATGGTGCTGAATGTTTATGAAAACCATCTTTTCTTTCCCTCTTCGCCATACAGCTAGACTTCAGGACTCAACTTGCCTTCCAGAGTCCCAGACATGAATAGAAGCAAAATAACATCTGAAGACCAGAATGGTTAGAGAGAGGAACTTTGTCCAGGCCCTTCGCAGTTGCAGAAACCCAGGGGCCACTATGTGGAAAGGGAAGGTCCTGGAGTGGCTGGATGGGACGATTCCCTCCCTCCACCACCTTTCTGTATTGAACTGCAACAAAAGCGAGAAATGTTAGGGTGGTTGTTGTAACACACCCGGACCGGTACAGGGTGAGTCTCTGCTTAAAAATCATGCAGGAAGTGATTAGGGCTTTGTCTTTTCGTTCTTGCTTCAAGAGGAGTGGGCACAGCTTTAAAAAAAAAAAATACAAGGATCTGTCTAATAGGCATTGGCTGTGATTCAGCTCTGGCTCTTTCCAGACAGTGTGATGTATTAGCAAACATGTGGCACTTGGAACCAGATAGCTTGAGCTTGGATCTTGGCTTCTCACTGTCCAATTGTGTGACCTTGGACAAATTGTATAACCCCTCAACATGTTTCCTCCTCTTAAAAAATGAGAGCAATACAAAATTTAAAATTCACGTGCCCTTGGCCAGAAATTATAGTTTTAAGAATCCCATCCTCTGCAAGTACAGGTATCCAACAATATAGGTAAAAAGATATTTGTTATAGTAGTCTGAAGAAGAGCTTGAATTTAGGTCCATCCATGAGGGTATGGCTAAATAACTGATGGTGTGTTCATACTTTGAGATGCCTAAACACATCATATGTGATGGTGTGGAAGGAATTATACACAATTTACTATTAAATGAAGTAGTAAGATGTATGATAGCAATGGAATATTCCATTCATATTTTTTTTCTTTTTTTAATTTTTTATAGGTTTTTCTTTTGAGACAGGGTCTCGCTTTGTGGTTCAGGCTGGCCCTGAGCTCAGCCTCCAACTCACATCACAGCAATCCTCCTGCCTCTGCCTCCCCAGTGCTGGGATTACAGGTGTGAGCCACCATGCCCGGCACTGTGGTATGTGGTACTGGTTGCTGCTGGGCGTGAGTCTCCACACCCAGTATGGTATGTGGTTACTGGGGATCGAACCCGGGCCCTTGTGCTTGCAAGACAGGCTCCAGAACCACTGAACTAAATCCCTGGCTCTCCATTCACATTCTTTAAACAATAGATATACAAATGTAGAATTATATTAAGACAAAGCAAAAGCTCTAGACAAAAATAGAACATGAGTAGTACATTGACAAGATGCAGAGCAACAATCAGTATTTTGAGATGTGATATCGCACTATTTTGAGGTGGGGAGAATAACTGGATTAGGTTAAAGAATAAAGGAAAACTTTCATTTTTTTTTCCCATAAGGACACTGGAACTTTTACAATAAAAGAGAAATTAACAATAAGAATGGCCAATAGCTCACAGAGTATAGCAGTGAAAAAGTTAAACTGAGATAGTGGAAGTGAAAATTTGGGACACTTGGCATTCCTCCATACAAACAAGTTATTTCTGAATTGTTTTATTTGTGTTGAATATCTAAGTGTTGGATGTCCAAACCCTGCACATTTAGAAATTTAAGCAATTTATTAGTTAACTGTGGGTCCTTCTTAGGGAATTAGTTGTTTGGTTCTTTGTGCTTCTTATTTTCACTCTGTACCAGGTGGCTTTTTCTTAGAAGGGGCTTCCTGTGCCAAGTGGTTGTGCTTCCCACCATAGCTTGTATCCCGGGGTTTAGAGAATTTCTTCCAAAGAAGAAGCAACCCATCCAGGAAAGCCTGGGCTTAATGGGCCTGAAGTCATGTGCAGTCAGTCTTCTTCCAGCGTGTGCTAATGGTTGTGACTGTGATATTCACCTATGGTTGAGGTCATTATGATTATTACTGGGGAACCAGCAGAGAGTCATCAGAGAACTGGAGTGCTGGGACTCTGACAGTCTTGTTCAGAGAAGGAGTTTGTAGAGCAACTCTGCCTTTTTTGGTAGATATAGTGGTCTGGGAATCAGAAAAAGGCACTGGGAAGAGGAGCTTGCTTTGGTCCAGGACGTCTGGGGCTTTGGTGGGGAGGCTTATGTACTTACTCGTCTCATGGGTGGCTGTGGGCTAAAGGTATCCCTTCCCTCTGTGCGTGGGCCTCAACACATGGGCTCTTTTTTGTTGAGACAGGGTCTCGCTTTTGTAGTTCTCTCTTCCTCTTTCTCTCTCTCCTTCCTCTGACTCTGTCTCTCTCTCTCTCTCACCCTTTCTTTCTTCTCTTCTTTCTCTCCCGCTCCCCTGTTCTGAGCTTCCTGTCCTGCCTCAGTACAGGAGCCACTCCGCCTCTTACATACAATCTTCTGACAGTTATCCTGGTATGTGGTGTGGTTGTTCAGCATCGCTGGAGTCTTAACAGGGTAGCTGCTGATAAAGTCATGGAGGATCCACTTCCAATCCACTGTGTTCTCCACTAAGTTTTGCCCAGTTTTGTGGGAGGAGAAACAAATTTTACCTCTTGCCGAGAATGACAAGGTTTTGCAAGATGGAAGGAGAAGCGTGGCAGCTATTTTGGGGAAGTATCACCAACCATAGTTTAGAAATTCTGGAGTTCTTTTTACGGGGGAGACAGTCATACACTTAGAGCTTCTGGATCGACTGTTGATGGAGGTCATTCTGGGTCTTTTTGGATTGACACTTGGAGTTCATGGGTTGTGCTAAGAGCTAAGTATGACCCTGGCTTTTATGGTCTCTCCTGGTTGTTTTTCTCTGACAGGAAATTGAAGACCTACAGCAGAGACATTTTTCTCATGTTCCCAGTCTTGCTCCAAGGCTGCGAACTTTCCAAAACAAATTCTGCCTCTAACTGCTAAAAGATTCAGCTGAGTACATCTTCTGCCTTTTTGAGGAACTTGCCTTCTATCCCGCACATCCCAATATTTGGATCTTGAGTTCCTACCGAGTTGATGACGTGGCCCCATGCACTTTCTCAGCACTTTGTGTGGGGAACAAACCAACACCATAAGTATAAAGGATTTTGTTTTAGGGATAAATTGTTTGATTATCAGGCTGCTAAAGATTGAGAACTAAAATTAATTTTTAGTGGAGTTGAATGAGATATTTTACCCTGTCTTACTTTTTTTTTTTTTTTTTTTCTGAGACAGTCTCACTTTGTAGCTCAGGCTGGTCCTGAACTCAGCCCCAAACTCAGCAATGCTCCTGCCTCTGCCACTCAAGTGCTGGGATGACAGGCATGAGCCACCACATCCAGCACTGTGGTATGTGGTACTGATTGCTGGTGGGCATGAGTCTCCACACCCAGTATTGTATGTGGTTGCTAGGGATCAAACCTGGGCCCTTGGGCTTACAAGGCAGATGCTGGAACCAGTGAGCTAAATCCCCGGTCCCACCTTTTCTTACTCTTGAGTCAGCTTCCTCCTGTCTCACTCTATCTACAGAGAAGTCAGGGAATTCTAATATGTAGTTGACCCTTGACCAACTTGAGGGATAAGGGTCTGGAAATATGCACACATACTGAGCACACAGACACATACACAGATACACACAAGCACATACACACTAATAAGTTTAAGTATGTCTTTTAATTATGCAAAAAATTTACTATTGATAGCTTGCCACGAAAGAGAAGTCTTAGCAACAACATAGTCTATTAGCTAATTTGAGTCATCTGTGAAGTATATATTCAGTACATTATCTATTGTTGCATGTGCACCTATGAGGTACAAACTAGGAGAGAACACTTTTTATTGTATTACCCAATTCACTGGAGGGATGAACTTCTCACCCTGCGATCATTAGTGTCACACTGTTTTGTTTTGTTTTGTTTTGTTTTTTGAGACAGGGTCTTGCTTTGTGGTTCAGGCTGGCCCTGAGCTCAGCCTCAAACTCACATCACAGCAATCCTCCTGCCCCTGCCTCCCGAGTGCTGGGATTACAGGCGTGAGCCACCACACCCAGCACTGTGGTATGTGGTACTGGTTGCTGCTGGGCATGAGTCTCCATACCCAGTATAGATATGTGGTTACCGGGGATCAAACCCGGGTCCTTGCGCTTGTAAGACAGGCGCCAGAACCATTGAGCTAAATCCCCGGCCCCAATGTCACACTGTTTTCAGTGTGCTATCACTGTCCCCCCTTGCACTTACCTCGGGAACAACACAATATGACTACAGAATTATCACAATACAGTGTACACTACAATTAATGTTATGCACTTATGATTTAATCCTGCATCTATGTTTGTTTATGCTTCTCTCTACTGCAAATGGCACCATGTTTAGTCCATGTGCATACATTTCTATAAATGTTTTTTATAATATCTCTGTATGTAATGGCAGCAAATGATAAAATAGGCTACTGTCTACATCTATTTTATGCATTCATGATATAGTTAACTATTTAATTTTTCATTCCTCCTAAGCTACATAGTGCATCAGTGCTTTTTCAAATTGTCGCCAATAAGCAAAATAAAATGCACATAAAAGTGAACTCACACCATTCAAATGTGTATTGTTCAAGAGCCAGCCGTGGACTTAATTGTGTTGGCCTTGATTGGGGTAGGGAGGAAACAGCACCTCTCTTAGAGCTGTATATTTTCTCCATCATCTCAGTCTGTTATGACACAGTTGCATAGGCTTGGTGGCATTGTTTATATTTCATAGTTCTGTAGGCTAAAAAATCCAAGATCAAGATGCCGACAGATTGAGAGTCTGGCTGGGCTCTCTTGCTGGTTTGTAGGTAGCTGTATTCTGTAGGAGAAAGAATCTACAAGTTCTGTCCTATTTCTTTTTACTAATCTCATCCAGGAGGACTCCACCAAGGAACTAAGTTCCTTCCAAGGTACCTTGGCTAACTCCATTACACGGGGACTCAGCATTTCAACATGTAAATATTGGGAGGGGTACTCAATCCATGACAAGTATTTTATTGAGTGTACTGGGTTGCAGTTTACTTGTCAACAGCGCATTGTTTTTGCTACTGAGTCGCTCACTGTCACAGGCTACTGTGTCCACAGCTTCCAAACAAAGTTCTTCTCAAGACAAGAGCAAGTATATCAAGAACTTTAGCCCAAAGCTGAGGTACTGTTGCTCCAGTAAGCCTCACTTCCCAGCCCAGTGTCAAGAGGGTGGGGCTGTGAATGCAGAAGACATGAGCAATAATTCAGTTGATCCTAGTTCCCTTTCTCCACTGTATGTCTACTTATAATTTATTTGTGGTAGAAATCCAATCACGGGGCCGGGGAGTTAGCTCAGTGGCTCCGGCGCCTGTCTTGCAAGCTCAAGGACCCGGGTTTGATCGCTGGTAAGCACATACCATACTGGGCGTGGAGACTCACACCCAGCAGCAACCAGTACCACACACCACAGTGCCGGGCGTGGTGACTCACGCCTGTAATCCCAGCACTGGGGAGGCAGAGGCAGGAGGATTGCTGTGATGTGAGTTGGAGGCTGAGCTCAGGGCCAGCCTGAACCACAAAGCGAGACCTTGTCTCAAAAAAACCTAAAAAAAAAAAAAAAAGAAATCCAATCATGTGTCCTGTAGCATTCTGATATTTGGGATTTCTTTGGACTCCATTATAGTAGTGCCATTTGACATGTTTCTCTTTCCTTCATATCTCCTATCAACTGGTAGTTAGAAATTTGATCTGATATGACAAGGATCTTTTGCCAGTTAATAGCTTTATGTCTCACTGTCTCTCTTTGGGTTATTCATGATTGTTGCTGATCATTGCTTAGATCCATTATTTGGTTAGGGATTTGCAAAAGAATAATATAATTCCTTCTTCATTTGTTACCTTCCTATAAATACAAGCATTACCCCATCAACAGATAATTTATGTTGTAGCTCCTGCCAGGAAGCCAGCTAAATACTGAATCTTTCCACTACTTATCAGTTCCCATGGTAATGTCTTAGTTTCCTCAGCAAACTCCTGAGATGCTATCAAATGGTTTTTGATCTCATTAGCTTATGAATTTAAACATATTTGGAGTGTTTTAATTCTGTGGTGTATTATTCATGAATATCAAGGGCAATCTGCCCCTTTTTGAGTTAATTTTTGCCTTTCAGACATGATCCTTGGCAGTGTCCTTGCTGTCAAGGTGACAAGACTTACAAAGGTCATCTCCTACATTATTTGCTTCTGTTGTTTTTCTTGTTGTTCTGGAGGTTTCTAGAAAACAAATGAGCAGCTGCTTTGGAGTATTAAATTGAAGAGTGATGTCAGATTGGCAGAGGAGTTAAAAGAGGAAATGGGCATTGACAAAGGACAATATCACACTTTTTGCAAAGGCTACAAAGAAGAAAGTGGGAGGGACACACTGAGGAGCAGCTTTGGGTTTTTGCAGTTGACATACTGACATAACTATGTATCTCTTCATTGGTCTGTTCCCAACAGACCCTCGACCCTGTGTTCTCTAGAAGTTTTTGGTCAGGAAGCTAGTGTAGTGGCAGTTATTGAGTATAATTAATTTATTCCAGGGCAAGCCTGTCTCTGGATAATAATGCATAGCCTTTAGGCCATGGGGCACTGCTTGATTTTAGAGCTGTCTCCCTGGTTTTTCAGATAACCTTTTGCAGATCAGTCCTTCACTCTTGGGTTTTGAACAGCTGGTAGCAATTTTCCTGCACTAAATGACTGCTAATTATCCTATACAACATACTTAATTTATGCTTGTTGGCCGAGCAATGAGTTCACCTACTTATTGTAATTAGTCCTCCCTTCACCCCTTTTATGCCCCCCTTCTTCTCTTATCCCACCTTTCATCTTTCACACCACATTACAAAGAGTTAGATTCATCTTCACAATGGCAAGTCTCTGGGGATCAGGAGATGAACTTCTAGTTCTCTACCACAAAAGGCCACCAATAAGAAAATGAAGGCTAGTGGTGGTGGGGGAGCTGGCCTTTCAGCCCCCTGGTCAGCGTCATGTCACAAACAGGAAGTTGACACCCTGAGATCTAGTGCCAATGCTTCTGCTGCCATGCGCTTGCTTTTGATTGTGCCATGTGATTTAAATGTCTCCATTAAAGAGAATGTACAATATGTAGCTTCACCATTGACATACATCCAGATAAATGGATTGTTAATTCATGTCATTTCTAACATCTTAGTAGATACTTTCACAAGTCCTACTTAATCAATTGCTGTGGTTTTGTGATACAGTTAGGAGACATGGTAAGCATGACAGGTACAATGCTGCCAACTGTAGCATGACATGCTGCTGTACAGTAAGCTGTACATAAGGAGAAGTACACTCTAAAATAGTGATTACAGTTTTATAGATACACAAACATGTGACATACCCATTTATGATTGTCAAAGTGTTATTTATTGTATATGACTGTATATGTAACTTTTATGTAATTCATGATATAGTGTTTGTTTACACCAGCATCCCCTTATGACAGCCTTTCGGCAATAAATCAGGCTACAAGATTATAATGGCTATGATATCACTAATCGATAGGAGCATGTCAGCTCCATTACAATCTGCTCTTATATGTGCGCTCTGTCACTGACTGAAATATCATTACGAAGGGCATGACTATGTATTAATGGAGTTAATAAGCTATGAAGTCTTAACTACCCAAGTTTTCAAAGGTTTATGAAAAATTATTGAAGTCTTCCAGGCATGTCAATAATAATCTGTCCTTCCTAGAAAGTTTTTCATATATTGCCTTATTGGGTTTGCTTACCAAATAGTAAGGTAGATTAGGTGATTGGAATTGTTCCTTTTATGGATAGAATTCTGTTTCCCCAAAGATATTCTGAGATTCTAACGTCCCATATTCAGACTGAGACCCGATTTGAAAACAGGGTTGTTGCAGATGTAGTTACTTAATATAAGGTCATATTAGAAATGTGAGATTTTAACAGGATCAGTGTCCTTTTAGGGGAGATAAAACTCACAGGGGAAATTCAGTGACAAGAGTCAAGAGACAGGAACGCAGAGAATGAGGAGCAACACTTAAAGCTTAAAAGAGTCTGTAATTATCTCCTATAGATTCTACAGGGACCTTGGTGCTTTGGACACTGGTTTTAGACTTCTCATCGACCATAAGAGAATAACTTTCTGTTGTTAAAAGGCACCTACTTTGTACTAAATTATTTCTGAAGTCATTGAGTGCTAATCCAGTCCTCATAGTTCTGACCTAAGGCTGAGGCTCAAAAAAGTTTAACTGGAAAATATCAATTTCCAAGAACCTATTATGTGCTGTGTAGTCTTCTAGGCCCTGAGCATACAGCTCCAAACACAATGAAGTTAAAATTATGCTGAGGAGTACATAACTTGTTAGAAACAAGCAATATGAAATACTGGACTTCAGGCAGTCTGTACAGCTTTCTGTTTTGGATCATTTCAGTCATACTCTCTTAGGTAAGGAGTTATTCTAATAACACCCATACTCATACTGCCTGTGCATATGTATGGGATTCAGACATGTCACTGACTGCCTTACGAGTGAATTGATGTTTCCCTACAGATCATAGACATGTGCTATCTCAGCCTTTGTAACCCTCAAGATGACCTGGAAATTGTTTTAAAATTACCTGATGCGTGGGAAAAAATGAGAATTAAGTTGTGTCTTATACTGGTACAAATTCCCATTATGGAGAGCAATCATGATGGGTGTATGTAATGTACCAATACAGATTTTTAAAAAATTTTTAAAAAATTACCTGATGCAAGAGCAATTGCTTATGATGGAGCAATAGAGAGAGGGGAGAGGAATCCCAAATTGCTACAAGATTTCCAGTTGGACAACTGGGTATTTAAAGCCCAGTAGATAGATGGTAGAGAATTTTGTGTAGAAAAATCCCTGTGGAACACCTGAAGTCACTTTCTTAGGTGCAGAGAATAACACAAAAGGGCAGAGCATGATTTGGCTGCATCCGTTCAGACTTTCCTTTCTGGAGAACAGAGTTTGACTTCTTGGCTCCCTGTTGATGGGACCAGGAGACCCTGTACTTTCCTCACTTGAGGGAAAGAAAAGGTAAAATAAATATGCACGGGAACCTACTCTATAAATAAAACCAACCGTAGCAATAACCTTGAAAGACTTATTTGAAAACCTCTTCTCCCTCCCACCTTGACATTTTAATGGGGTCGGCAGTTTGAGCTTCATTGTAATGGAAACCAGAAGACATCTTCAAAATGGAAAGGCTACAGTGGTGGGCCCAGCAGCCTTTGTGTCTAAATGTATCAGCTATGTCCTGGGCAAATGGCAATGTTGCCTGACAGGCAATTACTGCTACTCCTAATTGCTTCCATCAAACCCAGCTGTTTGAAATACCGAACGCCCATACCCAGCCAGGCTCCAGCCAATACTGTTTTCTTGGCTTTGGTTAAGGCTTTATTTTTGGCACACGGGTTTCTGTCTGGCAACCAAGTCCATTTGAACCTGCTAATCTTTCCAAAGATGCTCACTGATCAAACCCAGGAGTGGATCCTAATTAGGTTGCTTCTTAAGTAGAAGACTGTCAAAGCAAAGAGTCTCTGGGGTAGACGGTCAGTACTAGGGGAGAAGACAAAGGCGTTACTTCCAGCGTGGGCCACAGACACGCAGCTCATGGTGAGGCTGTCTGAGAGTGGCCTTTTCTTGAATGTATGTAGCAGTAGGTGTTTGTATATGGATCTGTGAGTAGTGATAAGAAAGGATGAATAGGTTTTATTATAAAGTGTGTGTGTTCTGATACCTTCCTATAGGGAACATGATTTTTTTTCATAACCTAAAAGTTTTCTAATGTGATGAAATTAAACTCTTGGAGTTTCCTTCTCCTCACATCTCAGGGAATGTCACGCCATCTGCTGTGGCTGATGACCTCGATTCCCAACAGCTTGCACTTGCACTAGCCTTTCTGTTTTCTTCGATGTCTCTTTTGGCTATCTGTAGCCCACTATTTCCCAATACAGCAGGAAAGTGTATTCTTTATCTTAATCATCATATTGGTTATATGTAAGTGTATTCATCATCATAGATTAGACAGCATGTATACTTTAGAAGAGTAAAAGTTATTGCCTATGAATACATCACAATCAATCTGACCATAAAAATCTAAAAAGCTCTACTTTTAGATCTTGTCTTTATCTGACTGATGCAGAGCTCTGCTTTGTATGGAAAGCCCTGTTTCTAAAATATATGTCAAGAATAGTAGCAATTGATGGATATTACCCTTAGTTATATCAGTTGAGGCCAGCAAGTGACTACCACTATAAAAGATTTACAAGGAAAAATTGGCGTATGAGATAGCTATAGGGGAATATGAAGAGCTCTGACACATTCCTTAGAACCTAGAAGGTCGTGTATACTTACAGGATGACACACATACACAGGAAAGCTAGTCCGACGTCTGTGGCTCATCTTGATAGAGTGCACTATCAGGAAATGAAGGCTAAGGCAGAGTCAGGAGCTACCTTAGAGCTTGGGTGTTAGACCATGTTCCCGCATACACCACAGAACCTCTTGGTGAAGGATAAGGGAATCCGTTCAAAGGATATAAGAAACCTTCGTTCAGTTGTTAGTCAAATGCTGAACTAAGCAAGCAGACACTTTAGCAGCTGCACACAGTAAACATTACAGATGTTATAGAATTGGTCCCAGAAAAATCACTGAACAAACAAACAGTAACAATGACAAACTGGGAAAGGAATGGGTTCCGGTTCCAGACTTGTTATATTCTTGAAAATGCTCTGTTTTCAATCAAAATAATGATACATGCAAAGAAATAGGAAAATATGACTTAAAGACTAGCACACAGCCATCAACACAAACTGTCCCTGAAGAACCTCTGGCTTTTAACTAAAGACTTTAAATCAGCAAATATAAATAGGTTCAAAAATAAAGGAAGCCGTAAAAAAAGGAAAGTATGAAATGATCATCTCCCAACTGGAGAATATCAATAAAGAAAAGTTATTTTTAAACAATGGAAATTCTGCAGTTGCAAAGTAAAACCACTAAAATGAAACATTTACCAGAGAAGCACAAAAGCCTACTTGAGCTGGCAAGAGAAGAATCAACTAATTTGAAGATGAGTCCAGTGAGATACATTTCAATATTTGAGGAAAATAAAAGGAAAAACAATTTGAAAACGGACAGTCCTGAATACTTGTTGGACTCATCAAGTCTACCAACATATGCATAACAGGAGGCATAGATATAGAAGAAAGAAGCAATGGAGAAGGAAGAATTATTGAAGAAATAACATGCTAACTCCCTCAAATTTGATGAAAGTCATGAATCTCTACATCCGAATGCTCACCCAATTCAAGTAAGAAAAGCTCAAAGTTAGTCATGCCTAAATACCTAATGGTTCAACTGTTGAAAGACAATGAGAACATCTTCAAAGAAGCTATAGAAAACTAACCCCTTGTGTACGAAAATAGTTTTAAAATAATGAAAATTGATTCCTTTTTGGAATTATGGAGGCCAGAAAGCAGTGGTTTGACACGTTCAAAAAATTGAAAGTCAAAGACTGTTAACCATGATTTCTATAACTGGAAATTATCCTTCAGCAACAAAGGAAAAGAAAAAACCAGAAAATTATCAGGAGTCACTGTCTGGTATGTCCCCTGCCCCCTAAATCAAAAAGAAATATTAAAAGCAGGCATTCAGGGTGAAATACAAGATGCCTAAACAATAGTCTCTATTCACTAGAAGATATTAAGCACATCATACATAACTATAAATAATTATAAATATATACCCCTGACAACAGAGCCAAATATATGAAGCAAAACCTAATAGAATTGAAAGGGAAAATTGATGTCTCAATAGCTGTATTCAGTAAGGTTCATTAAGTTATAAAACAACTATTCAAAAAATCAAAAAGAGGTGGAAGTCTTGAACAGCACTGTAAGCCAACCAGACCTAATATATTTACCTACAGGGCACATCACCCGACAGCAGTAGAATTAAATAGATTTTTGTTAGGTAGATAGATTATACTTTAGGCCGTGAAGCAAGTCTAGGAGATTTAGATTTGAAGCCTGTAGCACTTAGGGTGGAATTTCAACTTGATTGGCTCTGGAATCCACTTCCGTGTGTGTCTGTGCATCACAGGGGCGTGGCCTCGAGGTCTGTGTCTGGTCTCTTTCCCAGCTCTGCCCACTGTGAACTCAGATCCATCTACTCTCTGTCCTGGACCCGGCTGGTTGTGTCCTGAGACCATGAACAGATCAAAGCTCTCTTCCATTCAACTGTAAGTGTTGGGAATTGTATCCCAGCAATGAGAGACCTGCCTGATACAGACCCATATAAAGTTTATTCTCTGGCCATGATAAAATGAAATTAAAAATCAATAACAGAAAGCTGTTAGGGAAATTACACAAATATATGAAAATTAGCCCATTCCTTTAAATAGGATGAAATGCAAGGAAAGATAGAAAATCCTATGAGATGATAAAAACAGACTATACTAAAATGTACAGTGAAAGCAATGATTTAACAGAAATTTTACCAGTAATTGCATATGTTAAAAATAAAGATCTGAAGCTGACAGATTTAACTGTGATTTTAATAATCTAGAAACAAAGAGAAGACTAGATCCTAAGCTAACAGAAAAAGAAAATAATGTAGAGTGGAAATTGATAAAAAACCAACTGAGAAAAATTAGTGAAATCAGTTGTTTCTGTGCAAAGATCCATAAAATTGGCACTTAGCTAGAATGAGCAAAATAAAGATTGAGAAGAAAAATATTCAAATTAGAAAACTGAGAAAAGAAAGGATATCACTAATGAACTTAAATAAATTAAAAGTATTATAAAGTAGTGCTTGCTTTAGCAGCACATATACTAAAATTGAAACGATACAGAGCAGATTAGCATGGCCCCTGCACAAGGATGACATGCAAATTCATGAAGCGTTCCATATTTTTTTAATAAAAAAGAAAGGAAACAAAACTTTTGTATATAAGGGGCAGGGGTGGTAGGGGTATGGGAAAAAATGAGAATTAAGTTGTGTCATTTACTGGTCCAAATTCTCACTGTTGAGTACAATCATTATCTGTATATGTAATGTACCAATAAAGATTTCAGTAAAGGAAAAACAATATTATAAAGTAATATCATGACCAATGATATGCCAACAGATTAGCGTGGATCAAATTGAAGAAAAAAAGATATCAAAACTAACAAAAAACACAAATAGACAAACCAAATAGACCAGTAAGATGTAAATGAGGTGAACTAGTAATAATAATATCAAAAGTCTTCCCTGGAAGAAAAATCCAGGCCCAGATGATTTCATTGTGTAATTCTACTGGCTATCTAAAATTAATCAATATCAGTCCTTTGGAAAGTCTCCTAAAATATAGAAGAGGGAAAAACTTCCCAATATATTCTATGAAACTGGTGTTAGTTGATACCCAAACCAGAGAAACTATCACAAAAAGTACAGACCAGTGTCCATTATGAATCCAAATGCAAAAATACTCAACAAATATGATAAAATTAAATCTAGAAACATATTTGAAAGATTTTCTTTTCAGACAGATTCTTGCTTTTGTAGTTTAGACTGGCCCCGAACTCACTTTGTAGCCCAGGCCAGCCTCGAACTCACAGCAATCCTTCTGTGTCTGCTTCCCTAGAGCTGTGATTACAGTTATGAGTCATCATGCCTGGCATTGTGGTATGTGGTACCGGGGATCAAACTCAGGACCCTGCACTTGCCAGGCAGATGCCAGAACCACTGAGGTAAATCTTAAGCCCCATATTTGAAGGATTTTAAACCACTAACCGAATGGAATTTATCCCAACAATGCAAACTTGGCTTAAAATACGAAAATCAATGTAATACCCAAATTAATAGAATTAGGAAAAAACCCCGTGATTTCACTGACTCAGAAAAAAGTATTAACAAAATACTACAAAAAAGACCCACCAAATTTAGAATGGAAAAGAAATTTTGCAGTCAATAAAGGACATTTATAAAGTACATACTTCTAACTTTGTATTTACCAGTGAAAGAAGGAAAACCTTACTCTTAAGTTTGGAAGAAGGCACTTCTGTTTAACACTGTTCTGAAGTTTCTAGCAGAGGTAATAAGAGAGATATATTTAGTATTTAACTTGTTTTAAAAAATTATTAACTACATTCACAGATGACATGATCTTTGCATAGAAATTCCAAAGAAATACCCACAGACAAAAGTACACACACACACACACACACACACACACACACACACACACACACACACAATTTGAACTGTTATTTGGGTTGCAGGTTATGTGCTAAGTATGAAAATGCGTACATATATTTCTCTACATTACTAATTAACAATACAAAATACAATTTTAAAATTTAACCTGCACTAGCATCAAAATAAAAAAATATGTAGGAGTAAACTTAAAACCTTGCAAAATGGGAAGGCACACTGGAAGATATAAAACAATGTTAAAAAATGGAAGAAGACAAACAAGTGGGAAGACATGATTTTTCATAGTTTTGAGGATATGAGATGGCAATGTTTCTCATTGGTCTGCAGATTGCAGATGATCTCCAACAAAATCTGAGGTGGCTTATTTTCAGAAACTGACAGGCAAACCTAAATTCTTATGGATGTATAAAAGGACCAACATAGTCAAACAATTTGCAAGGTAACAGATGCAAGATCTTCATATTTCTCAAAACTTACTGCAAATGTACACTATTCTAGACTGCATGGTACTGGTATATAAAAAGACCTAGATAATATAGTTAGAATTATGAATCCATAAATTCTCACATTTATGGTGAGTTGATTGTTGATGTGAATTTTACGATAATACATGGAAAAAATGAAGTTGGACCTCTCATTCCACACACAAAAGTGAATTCAGCTGGATTGTAGACCTAAAACTCTTAGCAGAAAACTGAGGATTAAATCTTTGCAAGCTTGGTTTAGGCAAAGTCCTTATTAGATATGGCACTAAAAGTACAAAAGACAAAAGAAAAAAGTGAGTAAATCATCAAAATGAACGATTTTTGAGACTCAAATGCATAGAAGATAATCCCCAGAATAGCAGAGATACTCGTAAATTATCAATCTGATAAAGGATTATGAAGACATAAAGAGCTCTTTTAATTCAAAATGAGGAAAATAACCCCATAAAAATGGGCAAATCATATAAATGAGAATTTCTTCTAAGGAAATGTAAAAACTACTAAGAAATACATGGAAAACTATTGAACATTGTTGTGATTTTTGGTTTTTTGGTACCAGTGATCAAACTGAGAACATTGTGCTTCCCAGACAGGCGCAGTGTCACTTAGGGTGTCGCTAAATCCCTGGCCCTGAAGATTATTAGCTATTGTAGAAATGCAAATAAAAACCATACTGAAATAGTCTTCCACAGTCTATAAGAAGGCAGATGATAAGAGGTGTTAGCAAAGAGAAGGAGAAATTGGAATCATCACATATAGCTGCTGAAAGACGATACAACTATCGTTAAACCCTTGGAAAGTTAAACATAGACTTACCTCACAAGTTAATAATTCCATTCCTAGGCATATCCTCAAAGGACACAAAAACATGTCCTCACAAAATTGTGTGCAAATGTTTATAGCACCACTTTTCATAGTAGCCAAAAGAGAAAACAACCTAAATGTCCATCAGCAGATGAATGGATAGATAAAAACAATACATCTAAGCAATGGAGTATGAAAATACTGATATATGCTCTAACTTAGATGAGCCCTAAAAACTTTATGCTAAGAGTAAGAAATCAGACATGAGAGTTCATATAAGATTCTATTGTTATGAATATGTAGAAAAGACAAATCAATAGAGAAAGATAATAAATTGGTAGTTGCCTGGGTGTGGGGCTAGGAAACAATTAGAAAGATTACTAATTGGTATGGGGCATCTTTTTTTTTTTTTTTTTTTTTGAGACAGGGTCTCACTTTGTAGTTCAGACTAGCCCTGAACTCACTATGTAGCCCATGCCAGCCTCGAACTCACAGCAATCCTCCTGCCTCTGCCTCCTGGGTGCTGTGCTTACAGGTGTGAGTTACCATGCCCAGCATTGTAGTATTGTGGTATGAGGATGAAACTCGAGTCCTTGAGCATGCCAGGCAGATGTTGAAACACTGAGCTAAATCCTCCGCCCCTGAGGTATCTTTTAAGTTGATGAAAATATCTTAAATTAGATAGTGGTGATCATTGTACAACTATGTGTCCACAATAAAAAACTACTGAGTCAAACTCTTGAAAAGGATAGATTTTTTTATGGTAGGGAGATTGTATCTCAATAAAATTATTATTTTAAAACATATAATCATATCATTCCACATCCTCATTGCTCTTAAAGTCCAAAGCTTGTCTGTGGCCACATTGTCCTATACTGTGCATATTCCTCTCCTTTATTTGCAATGAACCCCTGGCCTATAATCTATGCTTCGAATATATTTCATTATTTTCTTTCAGAGTCCTGGGAGTTGATTTTCCATATCTTTGCTCCACTTTGCTTATGTTTTTCCATTTCATTCCTTCTATCTGTATAAAGCAATTGCATCCCCTTCCTTCCTTTTTCTTCACATCTTCTTGTGAGGGAGAAAAACTTCTCTGACTTACTCCCTGTTGTTTGTTTGTTTGACACAGGCTCTCCCTACATAGTCTAGGCTAGCCTTGAACTCTCTGTCACTAGGCCAGCCTCAAACTTGTGATCCCCCTGTCTTCAGCCTCCAGGGCACTAGCAATAGAGGCCTGGGCCTGTGCAGCCAGCTCATTTGGCTTATTACTTACTGTATCTCTCATTTTGCCCAATTGTTGCTATTCAGTACATGCTTCTTGAATAAATGAATAAATTATCAAGTCCAGAGACAGCTCTGACCCAGTGTCCCTGTCCCAAATGGGACATGCTAAACACAAGTCCTTCTCACAGACACAGTGAACAGCACGGGTTTTTCCACTCCATGGGATTGAGGAACGCAGAGATCTTGACCTTATTTGTTATGAGTTTTTTAATAGTACTTTTTATTAGTATGTGTTCGCAGAACATAATGCTTACGTTCCTTGTGTGGAGTTGGTACATGTAAGTAACAAATCTTAATTACTTTTTCTTATCCCTACCCCAACTTCTCTCCATCTCTTGGTCTCCTTCCCACATGAAAAACATCTATCTCTCCATTTCCTATTGTCCATCATTTCTTTTACTTTTTATATTTGGTGTTTATCATATAAGAGAAACTATTTGATATTTAAGTGAGTGCGCATGATTTATTCCATTTAGCATTATAATCTCAAGGTGAATTGATTTTCTGATAAATTACTTGTCTATCCTTTTTATAGCAGTATAGTGCTTCCTTGTGTATAAGAACCACATTTTCTCTCTCCATGAATCTCTTAATGGACACGTAGGCCACTTCCAAGATTTAGCTATTATGAATCATGTTGTTATAACATAGGTACATATGTATTACTGTAATAAGCTGTCTTTAACTCTTTTGAGAAGATTATAGCTAAGTGAAATAGCATTTCTATTTTTAGTGTTTTGAGGACTCTCAATACTGTTTTCCACAGTGGTTGGATTAATTTGCATTCCTGCAATGTGGAAGCCTTTTTTTCTGAAGCCTCTCCAGTGTTAGTTTGTATTTGCTTAAAGATAGCCATTCTTTCTGGAGTAAGATGGACTCTCAGCATTGCTTTGATTTACATTTCTCTAATGGCCCAAGATGTTGAACATTGCCTCCTATGTCATTAGCTTTTTGTACTTTTTTGTAAAGTATCTATTCAATTCACTTGCCGATGTTTTGACTGGTCTTCTATTTGGAGAGGCTGATTTTTTTCCCACTGAGCTCTGTTATAGTTTCATTGGTAAGGGGGAGGTTCTCCTGTCATCTGGTAGGTAGAGACTGAAGATACTGCTGAACATCGTACAATACACAGGACAATCCCACCCCCAACAAAGAATCATTCTGTCCCCAGTATCAGTAGTACTGAGGCTGAGAAAGCTGGTCAAGGTGGAACTGTTAACTGCTGCTAACGCTATCAGATCCCAGGCTGACAGCTAGTCAGGCTGGATGAACCAGACTGATGACATCACGACCCATGTTCAATTTTAGAGTCCCAGAGCCTGAGAGAAAGCCAGTCGTTCTGTCTTTTCTGGTATAGTGTGGTAACAAACACTCACACAATATTTTTAATGCAAACATCAAATCTGGGCCTGATGAAGCCTGGCCAATTGGAATGTGTAAGCCACAGAGGTTATGTGAAATTTTCTCATAACCACTATCACAACAATAAGAAGTCAGAGCTAGAAATTCATTTTACTATTGCTATCTTTTGGAAGTGGTTTGTCCCTCACCGTGTCCTATATAGAAAGCTTGGGTCCCTTTCATGTGGCAATATGAGAGGTGGCAAACTCTTGAAGGAGGAAGGGTGGGGAAGTTCCTGCAGCACCATTGGACTTGGCAAGGATGGAGGCATTTCGCCTGTGCCCTTGCTTGGTGGCTGTAGAGTGAGCTGGCCCCTTTTCAACCCCTCCCACTTCCTGTGGTGTGTTGTGATCTCACCCTCTTACACACATTCCCAGGGTGCTGCTACTGTGCTAATGTAGTACACCAAGAGGATCCTTATCAGGGCTCAAGTGGGAGCACCAAACCCCAGAACCTCCAGGCTCTGAGCTAAACAAACTCTTATTTTTTCTTTGTAAGTCATCTGCCCCGGGTAATTCATCATAGTTATGAAAAAGAGCCAATATTTTATTTGACTTGATGTAAGCAAGATGCTATCATTTCAATATATAATCACTATTGAAGGATCTTACAAAGTGGGTGTTAGAAGTCTCTGCTAGCTGGGGGTTTTATACATTTGCAGTGCATCACCACTGAGACTAGCCATATCTCAGGTGTTCCGTAGCCATATGGGGCCAGTGGCCTCAGCTTGTGCAGAACAGCTCTTGAGTTAAGCACTGGTTTTTAGAATATCTAAGGAACATAAGAATATGTTACATGCAGGCTGGAAATATGTAATCAGAAAATATCCATGATATGGGGCTGTTTTTAGGACAGTGGCCTGGTTTTTTTCACAAATTAAGCTACATGAAAATGGCAAGGGACAGCTGTGGGCTACAGATGACTTATGACACATACTAATAGAACAGATTGCATGAGCTCTTGTTTTTACAAAAAAAAAAAAGAAGAAGCTGTAGAAAATTATGTCTCAAACACTGGTTATTTCATGACATGAAAGTGATATTAAAATAATTGTGGGCATAGATGACATAAG
This sequence comes from Petromus typicus, assembly GCA_004026965.1. Lineage (NCBI taxonomy): Eukaryota > Metazoa > Chordata > Mammalia > Rodentia > Petromuridae > Petromus > Petromus typicus. The sequence goes on along the minus strand of PVIR01004800.1, from coordinate 13,215 downwards.
ATTAGCCATGAGTCATTAATTCTTGAAGATAGGTGATAGCTACTTGAGTCGTTATACTGCTCTCTTTACTTTTGTATATGCTGGATTTTTTTACACTAAAGACTCCAAACATGCTTTTAGTTTTTGTGGAAATTGGCTCTTAGTGTGTCTTGCTGTTGTTATCCAGTGTCACACAAGCATCTCCGCCATTTGACAATGTCCCTCCACAGGCAACAGTCTTCTTTTTTCTTTTTTTTTTTTTGAGACAGGGTTTCATTTTGTAGTTCAGGCTGGCCCTGAGCTCAGCCTCAAAGTCACATTACAGCAATCCTCATATGCCTCTGCCTCCTGAGTGCTGGGATTACAAGTGTGAGCCACCACACCTGGCACTGTGGTATGTGGTACTGGTTGCTTCTGGGCATGAGTCTCCACACCCAGTACTGTATGTGGTTACCGGGGATTGAACCTGGGTCCTTGTGCTTGCAAGACAGGCACCAGAACCACTGAGCTAAATCCCTGGCCCCAACGGTCTTCTTTTTTCCCAGGGTGCCCACAGTAATCACTGACTGGTTCCACTTTCCAATGAAGTTGAGGGTTGTTTACTTACTTTCCTTAAGAAATTATAGGGCTGGAGATTTAGCTCAGTGGTTCTGGTGCCTCCCTTGCAAGTACAAGGGCCCAGATTCTATCCCTGGTAACCACATACAACAATGGTGGGCATGGAGACTCACACTCATCAGCAATCAGTACCACATACCACAGTGCCAGGCATGGTGGCTCAGGCCTGTAATCCCAGCACGTGGGAGGCAGAAGCAGGAGGATTGCATGAGTTCAAGGCTGAGCTCAAGGCCAGCCTGAACTATAAAAGTGAGTGAGACCTTGTCTCAAAAAAAAAAAAAAAAAAAGAAATAGAAAAAAAAGAAATAAGAAATTGTACAGGATTGTGGTTACCAGAGCCTGGGGAAAAGTATAGGAAAGGAAAAGATGGAGGGGATGGTTAACAGGTGGAGGACGCAGTTAGATAGGAAGGATGACTTCTCTAACAGTTGGGTAACTATGGTCGGCAATTTTGCAATAGCTAGTTGAGATATTGAATGTTTCCCATATAAAGAAATGCTAAATGTTTGTGATCAGAGCTATACCACCCACTTGACCTGATCACTATACATGTAGGGAAATGTCACAAGGTCAGTATGTCAGTGAGAGGTGAAGAGAAAGAGTGACAGAGGCAGATGAAACTGTACACTATGGCAGTTCTGTATCATTAGAAATAAAGACCCCAGTTACAAGTTGTCATGAAGATTTATGTTAGGAGCCAAAATAAAAGAAAAGCAGAATTTGCATCCCTAAACCTTCTGAGGGAGCATGTCTTCTGTTGAATAAAGGAAGTGAACATTTTCTCCTGAAAAGATGGCTATAAGATACTATTTTAGGTGACAGAATTGTTGAAGCCTTTAATCTTCAATATCACATTTATTTTGTGCAACAAATTACAAATAATCTAGCCAGCACATCAGATTCATCACAATCTTATGGATGTTATCAATTGGGGCAGATAAACATTTTAAAATAATTAGCTAGTTTAAATAAAAATATTCAGTAAAATCATCAGAGTTTGTACAGATATGGCAAAATTCTGACAGTGACCACAAGTTGAGGAGTTTGGGGATTGCTGATTGTAGAGATTTTCTTCCCCTGCGGACCTGGATCAGAGGAGATGGAAAATATAGAAAAGCAAAAGGAGAATCAAGCACATAAAACATCTTGGCCTGAGAGATCGCTTTAATCAAGATTGAGTTTCATTATGAAAGCAAAATATTCTGGGATAGATTTCTCTCTGTTGTGCCAACACATATTTTCCTATACCCTGTACATCCTATTTGGCATGGGAAACTAGGAGAAGATGGTAGTTTCTGTCCTGTAGACAACCTGTGCTGGTGAAACTCACATTAACCTGTGCTGTGGGCTGAATGACCATGGTAAGAAGTCCAGTTTCCATCCCCACTTTCATTTGGCTGAATGATCCCTGGTCTTGGTCCTCGGCTCTCTTGTTGGTCTGCTCCGTGCTGCTTGCTACTGTCACCTAACTGCCTCATTTTAAGGCCATTCTTCTGTTCTGAAGCCTCTTTGTTTTGTCCAACCTCGGTTGTACTAGCTATTTTGTCTGTCAGCATCTCCAGTGATCTTTGTTTAGCTACTTTCTCATCATTAGGTAGCTCCGGTCAAAGACTGCATCTCCTTGTTTAAAGAGACCCCCTCAGCACACACTTCTAAGCATACTCTTCTCTTTGGCCTTCTTCTCAGAAGCCAGCACTTCCTGAAATCATGCTATTTGTTTATTTGCTCCATGAGAGAGTGGCCTACTGTTTAGTCCCCAGTAGCTCCCCATCCATGTCAAATGGTTCCTGGCATATGCAAAGAGTTTGGCCAATACTTGTTGAATGGATCCATGAACTAGGTAAGCTGGGGGTGGGGGTAGTTCATCTCTGAGAATCTCTTTCTAGCTATGATTTTCAGAATCCATCACGGAAAGCATTTATCTTTCCAGCTGAGAGTTTTGCTCCGCACACCAGCCAAGATTGGATTTCCCAGAGCTTAACCGAAATGGTAGGCAAACAAGCAGAGTGAAACAGATGCCTTCGGTGCCGACACATCTTCCTCTGAGTTGAGCAGTGGAACGAAGAGCAATCATGGAAATCGGCAGAGAGGTGGATGAGAAAGCAGCTAGGTCTACAGCCAAATTGCCTTTGTGGATGTCAGAGCCAGCTTCCCTGCAAAGAGACCTTTATTTAAAACATGACTCCGAGTGGGGTCTGTCCTCCACTCCCTGCCCCCGCCTTTCTTACTTGGGGTCTCTGCCTTGTCACATATGTGTTCAATTGGTTGCTTAACATCAGTCTGGGTAACCCTGATGCAAGGGAGATGTGAGAGTCAGCCATTAGGTCTGTGAAGGTCTGATGAAAGAGACTCTAACACATAACCATTTGCTTTGGCAGGCTCGCAGGCCAAGTGCAAAAGTCCTCTTGATGCGTCAAATTAGAGATAAACACAAGTTTCAAGAAACATTTGTGCTATAACTGCAAATAAATGCTGGTAACTGGCAGGGTGCTCCGTTTACAAATAGTTCCTGTCATCCAAACAGTAAGACGATAAACTTAAACACAACTGACTTCCCAAACATTTGAAAGCACTTTAATAGCAAGGCTGGGAGACAGTGAGTATGAAAGACTAATAATTAGGGCTTACGATCCAACCGAGCCAGCAGCAAAGCTGCATGGGGCTGCGCCTTGGGAACTGGGGTTTGTCACGATGACTCGGCTGCAGAGTCGTGTGGGATTGATTTCTCCCTGAGTTTCACCTATCTTTTGAAGACCCTCAGAAATGCCCACAGCCATGCTGTTGGCTTGAATTGGCCCAGGCTCTTCGGGCTTGGAGTCTGACAAACAACACCTTGGGAACTGGTTGATAACTGAGGAAAGGAGGGGTACTCTTCCTCCTTCAATGGAGAGTGTCAGGCATTAACAAAACAGTTGTACCGGGCAGAGTCTTTCTTTCCAAAGGGACAAACTTCACAGGGTATTTGCTCTGTGTGTGACTTGCTTCGGTGACGGCTGCTCTCCTTTCACTGGCCACTGTGACATTTCATCCACCTTTTTATCTGTCTGTGAGTCAACGAGTACTTACTGGGTTCTTCTGATGTGCCAAGCTCAGTAACAGGCATTGGAATACTTGAGTAAGAAAAACTTTGGTTCTGGGATTTGACTCCTCTGATGTAGCCCTGACTAGGGAAACCAGAAGCTCGGGTTAAGATCTGAGTCAACACTAAATCTGTCATCTTCATGGTCTATTAGGAACTTCATATTCCCCATGCGATAAAGTAATACAAGACCTTGGCCAGCAGGTGTTACTCTGAAAGCTCATGTCCTTTGCAAAGAAGCCAGTAAGACGTATCTCTGGTGGACTATAGCTCGACTAAAACAGCACAGGTTTCCAAGCTTTTAAGCAAGGAATCCTGACATGTACATTTCCATTTACAAAATCTCTTGGTTTTAAATAGTATTGTCTTGGTACAACACAACAAAACAAAACACCCTGGTCAGAGAGTGATTAAACTGAAGTGAGTTTTTTAGCCTATTAATGTAGAAACAAAATTCTCCCCTTCAGCTTATTCACCAATAAGACAGTAGTAGCTCTAAGTAGGTGGAGTTTGCTGGTCTACATAGTGAATTTCAGGGCACTGTTGGCACAGAGGGGGCTTATCCCAGTGGGAAGTTGCCTGTGTCCATTTCAACCAGAGGAGCCGATCAGTGTTCCCACATGTCATTTAGGTCTTTCTCATCCCCTGAGACCCTGTTTAAATTGCCTTAAATCCACCAGTGCCAGACTTGAAAACTGTGTCCAAGATCCTGTGAATTCCTGGAATCGGAGCACATATTCCCACAATTCTCTCTGGCTCTGAAGCTGCTATGTCGAGCCTCAAAATTGCACTGTACCCAAACATGGACTCAGTCCTTTCTTCAAACTGCATAAGAAGCTAGTTCAATTACCAAAACTATTTGTAGACTTAACAAAAATCATTTTTGGTATGGGTGGGGGAAAGAAACACATTTTTCTTTCTTAAAAAATTTTTTTAGCAATTAACTTCAACACCAGACAGCATTGTTTTTAAGACACAATTTTCACTTGCTTCTTGTCTGCTCCACAGTTGCTACTTTAGGGATCTGAGCAAACTGCTCAGCCTTTCTGTGCTTCTGTTTCTTATATTTAAGAATTTATTATATTAACATTATAATAGTATCTATTCATAGGATTGATGTAAGGAGGAAATGACAAGACAAGAAGTGTCAGGTGTGGCATAAGCTTATGGATATAGACAGAAAGCTGTCCAATACCACTCACAAACACACACACACACACACACACACACACACACACACACACAAATCTATGGACATTGGCATTATTATTACTAATTTCTGGCTCTTCTACTTTTTTTTTTTTTTGAGACAGCATCTCACTTTATAGTTCACACTGGCCTTGAACTCACTGTGTAGCCCAGGTGAACCCCAACTCAGCAATTTTCTCTTGCCTCTGCCTCCCAAGTGCTGGGATTACAGGCATGAGCACTGCTGTATGTGGTACTGATTGCTTGTGTTGTGAGTCACCATGCCTAGCGTTGTTGTATATAGTAACCTGGAATCAAACCTGAGCCCTTGTGTTTGCAAGACAGATGCTGGAACCACTGAACTAAATCCCCAGCCCTGTTCTACAATTTTTCCTCCTCATTCATCTCTCCTATGCCCACTCAGGAACACAAAACAAAAATGAAGTTAATTTCTAAAAAAATTTTTTTAAGAAAAATGTGTTTCTTTCTCCCACCCATACCAAAAATGATTTTTGTTAAGTCTACAAATAGTTTTGATAATTGAACTAGCTTCTTATGGAATTTGAAGAAAAGACTGAGTCCATGTTTGGGTAGAGTGCAATTTTGAGGCTCGACATAGTAGCTTCAGGGGATTCATGGCCCCTCCTTGATTCTTATCTGGAATGGTTTTGTTCCTCTTCCTCTGAGGTCTTTTTTCCCCAGTGTCATGTCCCAAGCACATTTACCTAGGTATTTCCCAGAAAATGATAGCCTCCTCCATAAAACAGATTAAGATGTGAAATATCACAATAACCTTTTTTTCCAACTTATTCTACTGAATTATACACATAAAGCATTTCATAACTTTAAACAAATACTGAAAATGCTGGCTGGGCCTTTGGGATATTTTTGCCCTCTAAAACTCTTCTGATTCTGGGAAATAAGGTTTCTGGTGTGAGATGTCTTAATACACACCTTAGAATAACAGGCCAGGAAAAGTGCATGTTAGGGAGACTTCCTAGTTTATTCCAAGAGAATAAAGATGTTGTTGGTTGTTTGATAATAAAGTCCAAAAGACTGAGATCTGGAGAGCCAGACCCTGCCATGATATTCAGACAATATACATTTCTCCTCAAAATATTTCAGAACTGTCAAAATATTTCCAGCCAGCCATCCCACATCCAAAATAGTCAGTCATGCGGATAGCACAGTGAGGAAGAGACTTCTTTCAGTAAAGAGAAAGTATGGCTGCTGAATTTCTCAGTCTTGTTTCTTATGTTGATATTGGCTTGTAGCTAGAATAAGCAAACACAGACTACCTACAGCTTCATTAGCTCCTGCTCTAAAGCTGATAATTCCTTTTATGTGTGCATGTGGGAATGTTTTCTAATTTTGGGGAAGCATCATTATACCTATGTGAATATCGATAGGAGATAACAGTCAAGAAGAAAACCTCCAAAGGTTCTCTGAGTTTCCTATCTTTCCTGCGGATCTTTCTCTCCTGTTGCTACAACCAAGGGAGGTGGGAGTCTGATGTGTCAACTGTTCAGTTGCTGTTCTTGGCCACCTGTCAGAGGAAGAAGTTGACTTTGGAAGCCTTGTAATAGAAAAACAGTCTATTGTGGGTTTGGGAAATAGATATTGATGGGATGAGAGGAACTGGAAAAGGCGTGTTCTATCATTCACTTCACACAGGTGTGACATGGATGGAGCCCAGCACACTTGGCTTGGATTCTCGGCTCCACAGCAACTAGCTTTGTGCTCTGGAGCAAAATACACTAATCTGTCTAAACCTGGAGGCATCATCTGTAACAGGGAACTGATAACATCTGCTTATGGGCTGGAGAGATTGATCATACATGGAACCACTTTTTATCACAGGTCTTTCAACACTTTCTCTTGTGTTTTGTTTTTACCTTCCTGGCTCCTTGTCTCCAAGTTGCTTTTGTTTCAGACATGGATCTACAAATGACAGTCTTGCCCCTTAATATTCTTTTCCTGGATGATTCCACTCATACCTATTTTTACTCCAATATAAAGAGTAGGGAGAAAATTCTCACAATACTCATGGAATGCAACCAAGGGGGAGGAAATCGCAGTAATCACTATAAGAGGGCTTCAGGTTTAAGATTTTTTTTTTCCTACCCCAAAAGCAGAGCCTATCACAGGAGCAGTAGGGTGGGCTGAATGGGGATACGCTCTGCTCACAAACTCTATGGTCTGTATTCATGTCATCAGTCTCTTACAGATATGGACTACTCAGACATCTTGCTGGTGATACCTTGGGACATTTAGAATTTCTCAAGCTCTGTTGCTTTGCAGGACAGGGGACAATGAACTGCTCACATGGCTATAAACCCACCCTAGTTATATTTATACCCAAGGGCTGGTAAGCCCAACAACAGTGGAGTATTTGTTATACAGTGAGTTACACCCTGAACCATCTTTAAAATTTTTTTCTATTGAAACAGGGTCTCACTAAGTTGGCTAAGTTACCCAGCCTGGGTTTGAACTCATGATCCTCCTGCTTCAGCCTCAGAGTACTAGATCACTCATGTGCAACCACTCCTGGCTTATGGTAAGTTGTTAACACATTTAAATCTCTTTATTTTTTACCCAGTTAGTTACATGCCACAGGCTAGAGTGTCCAGTAAAAATGAAGGGTTTTTTTTCATTTATAATAGAGTTTTATTGAAAATTTCATAGACTTTTAGGTTTAAAGAAATCTTAAAAGGTTTGACAAGGCAGCTCTTTCAGGGAGATGGAAGAAACTTTACAAACTCAATAAATACAAAGTAAATTATCAGAGGGTAAAAGGAAACTAAGAATTTCTGAAGGGCATAAGAAGAGCCCAAGGCTTTCGGGCACCTGATATGGGCTAATTATAACACTTGGGTAATACGTTTTTGGCACAAACTTCCTGGCAATGAAGGCAAAGTGGAAACATGTTGGGTTACTTAGTTTTGGTTTTCTGACAATGGAAAACAGAAATTTTTCTGTAGAGACAAACTTTTTCCTGGAACCAAACTTAGGCATTTATCACATGAGTCATTGTTAAAGGACACAGGGGGACATAACGGACATTTTCTTATAGAATGGTGCAGTTTTCCATCTGAATGTTCTCATCTTGACCATTTATGAAAGTATGTATTTCCAAGTACACAGGAACTCTTTTTCCCAGGCACTAGAAGGGTCCAAAACAAAGCAAAACTGGACTCACTATACTGTCTATTTATCACTAAACTATAGGGAGAAAATGTGGGGGTAATCCTATTTTAATATAATCCAATAATGATAATGATAATAATAAAAATTCTACGTGTAACTACCTTTTATTGAGCGAGAGTAGATTTCACAACTACAAACAAGTTAACTGTAGTTTCATCAGATTGAACAACTTCCAAGTTCACATAGCCCATGCGGACCTCTAGCTCCATTTCACTGGTAGTGGGTCCCAAGAGTATTGTGTGGAGGAGGCTTCTGGGGTCACATCTGATAACAAAGGGAGTGAGCGCCATGATCAGTTCATGTTGTGGCATATGAGGGGGTGGGAGACAAGCCTGCCACGCATCGACCGTCATCATGTGATTATTTTCTGCCAGCCAAGCAAATTTCACATGACAGTAATTAGCAGCTAAATGTGTTTCCTATAACTCCTCTACATTTGTTAGTGGAAATATACCAAGTTGTAAGTTACTTGACTACTTTGTCTTAAATAGCACTAGGAACTTTAAGGTTCCCAGAAGTTGATGTATGCACTAAAGAAGTAAACCAAACCAAAACAAAACAAAAATCTCTGCCTCCTTCCTCCTCTTTCCAAAAAAATAAAAATGAAAGCTTCCAAACCCACAATGCATCTTAGAATTATTAATATGAATTAAACATGCTTGTATAAGCAATTTATACAATATTAGCTTTTTTAAAAAAATCTTACTGCATGGTTAATAGCTAGTTTTGTTGCTGTTTTTTATATTTAACTGAGGAACAGAGTCCGTTAAGAGTTGTAAATATGGAAGAGTCACTTTCTGACACTTTTAATATTTAGCAACTATGGGATGTCTGCAAAGGTTGAAGTACAGTGAGTTATATCCTGAAGTGCTACAGTCCCTCGAGACAAAACTTTTAACTCCAACTTTGCTCAAGGCAACTAATTAGCCTTAGGCCAGAGCCTGCTGCTTTTGTCTGTTCAGCTACTTCTCATCTGGTTACAGCATCTGTGAGCATTAATTGTGACATGTCATCAACGCGGCTGGAATAAGGACCACCTAGCAGATTCATAAAGCTCTGGGTGCATCTGTGATGGTCAGCTGCGAATGGAAGAAGGAAGATCCATCCACCTGAGTTGTGGATAATACCAACCAATAGCTTGCAAAAAAAGAGAGAGAGAAAGAAAAAGGAGCGTTCTCTTTTGCTGTTGGGGAGGAAGGCCCTTATCTTTGCCAATGCCTTTTGACCTTCATGTCCAGTCTCTTCAGGCTTCTAGTGCAGCTTCTTAGGCCTTCCAGCACAGTCCTTGGACTTTCCAACACAATCTCCCATCAGGCTCTGCAGGAAACTTGCAGACCTTTGACCTTGGACCTGATCGTCTTGACCTTTAGCATAGGCAGCCATTTTGCATTCTTTTACCTCAGGTTTGGCAGACAGCCCCTGGGGCTCTTTTGCTTTTGATCTTGTAAGCTTGTTTTGTAAACAGTTTATATAACCATATAGGTATTTTATATTAAACCTGTTCCTCCAGTGAGGAACTAAGCATTCTAAGGGAGAAAATCTTTCCAGAGCTGACTTCACTTCCTGGGTTGAGCAGGTGACCTCCCCTGGCATCAGATTCCCCTTACTGATAAGTGACACAGGGACTTTTCCTGAAGCTGGAAGGTAGAGACCCTCATTTTTCAGTGGGTTGCTCAGCTGCTGGGATAAATATTGCTAGTGGGCATACTCCTAGGGAAGAAACCCAACCCCAAAGAAATTAGGCTTGAGCAGAAAAAGAGAAAGACAGTGGCTTCCCACCTATTCTGAGTTGTGCATCTATCCCCAAAATCACTTTTGGACTATTTTCATTAGCCCCTATTCCTCATAGTCATGGTTCCTAACATCCTCCAGCTCCTCCTCTCAGCCCTAGACAACAGTTAATCTATTTTACCTCCTGGCCATTTCTTGCAAATGGGATCAAGACTATGTGGTTCTTAGTTCCTTTTCTATTTCCTTTCATAGTTCATATTATTTCTCCTTGAAAACCTTGTTAGAATTAAAGTTCTCAAGCCTATGTAATCTTTCAGTTAATATCTGTCTCTCCCATTAGATCATGGCTCATCAAGACAAGAGCATTATACTCAGTTGCCAACCTAGATCTGGTCCTTACTCAATGTGTGTGCCCCACGGAACACAGACTTAGTAATACCTATTAGTAAATAAATGGATGAATGGATTACTGAATGAAGCATTGAGTAATAAATTGCCTACCCACCAGGCTTCCATCACAGGATAGATTCAGAAATACCAGTCTACATATAGCCGCAAAGGAAGCTGGTCTAGTTAACTGACTTCAAATCCAGTTTGCCCTGTTGGGGAGAAAGAAAAATCTCTGTTTACCAAGAGAGAGTGTGGTTTCACAAGCAGATGTGTAATATTTGCAAATGAGAAGTGGATTGTTTGTGTATCAGGGTTGAAGAAGGAGCATTGGTAAGCCAAGTTCGAGTAAACTATTTATTACACTAACTAAGCCACAGTGCGGCTGCTGCCGAATGGTCACGACTTCAGTTCTGTTTTTCTTAAAGACCTCAGTCTCTGTCCCAAGTGGATGGGAAAAGAAAGATCCTAATGCTTAAAAGTGGCTTTGTGGTGTCCTTGACCGTTTAAGGCTGTTTTCCGGAAGTGTTTAAGTCTGATTGCTTTCTGCCTGTCCTTGTTCTCAGCCGGAAACCAAGGAATGGTGAGATGAGAGGTGTGTCCCTTGTCATTGGGTAACAGCTTGCTGAGCAGGACGCACTCACACCCCTGTTGGCTGACTTCTTGATGCAAGGGCTTGGCAAAGCCTGTTGCTAAAAACGTTGAAAGAAAATAAACTACAAAATACAGCAGGAACGCAGAGAAAAGTTATGACAAACAAATTGGTGATTCATAGAGATTAAGTCTAATAGCTACAAGATTTTCCTGGCTTTGATTTAGACTTTTTCAAGAAATCATTTGCAGTAGAGGCTCTGTTGGTGGTTGGAAATGAAAGAGGATTTTCTAGACATCGTGAGTTTTTATTTGAGGTGTTTATTTTATTTTTAATGAAGCAAATATCATTTTTATTTCCCTGCTCCTCCATTGAAGAGATAAAATCCATAAGTAATTCCAGCTCCTGGATGCCAGTGTCATAAAGAATATGCACGCAAAGATCATTTCAGGATGGGAAGGTCATTATTTTTTATTCATAAGACCTTCAGAATTGCATCAAGAGGTGTGAATCCCAAATATGGCACCACAAAGTGCAGAAAGGCATGGTTCTTTTTTTTTTGCCTTTGACCCAGGCTCAACAAATCCTTGATCAGTATGAGTAAAGATCTTTATCATGATCTATAAGATCATATACAGTTTATTAGAAGTGATTCATCTTTGAATCACTTATATTGAAATAATGAATTAACTGGAGCTTCTTTGGGTAAGTAATGATCAGGACATATTTAATCATGTAATTTTAAGAATGTATATTTATTTGTTTAATTCAAATATTTATTGGTACATTATATATACACATCATCATCGCATCCAACATGGAGAGTTTGTACCAGAATATGACATGACTTCATTCTCATTTTTCCCCTTCCTCCACCCACTCTGCAACCCCCACCCCCTAAATACATAATCTTTGTTTCTTTTTTTATTACTATCACAGTCTGTTTTCCCTTGTTGTTTACCCTTATATCCTATTTCCTTTTCAATATTTTCTATTTCACAATATCAACTATATATATACTAAAACTCATTTACATCTTCTTTTTCTCATAGCAGAGGAAAGATATGATATTTACACATCTGTGAACTATTTATTTTACTTATGAGGATGTCCTGAAGTTACATCCATTTGAGTATGAATGACTCAATCTTATCATTTTTAATGGCAGAATAATACTGCATTCTATAAAAGAACCACATCTTCTCTATCCAGCCTCTGGTTGATGGACATTTTGGTTGTTTCCAAGATTTAGCAATCACAAACTGAGCTGCTGTAACATGGGTGCACATATGTCATTGTGATATGAATCTTTTAATTCCTTTGTGTATATAACTAGCAGAGTATGGCAGGGTCAAATGGGACCTCTAATCCTAGCTTTTTCAGGAATCTCCACACTGATTTTCACAGAGGTTGTACAAGTCTACACTTCCACCAACAGTGGAAAAGCATTCCTTTTTCTCTGCAGCCTTGCCAACATCTGTTGTTGGCTAATTCTGAAATAGCAGCCATTCTTTATGGAGTGAGATGAAATCTCAGTGTTGTTTTCATTTGCATCTCTCAAATGACCAGTGATGCTGAGCGTTTCTTCATATGCTTCTTAGCTGCTCGTACTTCTTCTTCTGGAAATTGTCTATACAAAAGTCAAATACGTGGCTTAGCTCTGCCCACTGAGAGATATACACATGCTTACTAGGTATAATAAACCAGGGGAACTGCAATGTTTGGTTCAACATGTCACCGCCCTCCAACCTCCAGCTGAATGTCTGCCATATTTCTGTAGTTTTGTTGCTAAATTTACTCTTTATTTCTCATTTCTCACAGATAATTTAGTACCTTTTAAATACTTCTGATGGTAAAAATGATCTGGAATACTTAGTAAGGGAACAGATTCTAGGTCCCACCCATCCAAACAGACTACCCAGATGAATCACTTTTTAATGTGGCCTAGATGATTATTACAATAACAGGAATTTAGGGAAAGTGGAGCCAATGATAATTTTTTCTGTTTCACTTTATGATAATTAGGCACTTTCATGAATCCCTTTCGAAAGATTGTCACAATGGATCTATGACAAAAATATTATTATTGCAATTTTACATAAGAGAAAACTCAGATGACACCGGCCTTTGACCCCAGGCCATATAACTTCTCATCCAACTCTTCCACACCAGCCCAACCACTTTCTAGAAACTTCTGGAAATGGCGATGACATTGGTGCCAACAAAGTCTTCTATGAGCAAAGAAAGGAGAAATAAGTTATAATGGACATCTAAGAGCACCCAAAGTTGCATGAAAAAGGAGATTTTTGTTGTTGTTGTTTGGGTTTTTGCGGGTATGTATTTATTTATCTTTTGAAACAGGGTCTGGCGTTTATAGTTCAGCTGGCCCTGAGCTCAGCCTTGAACTCTCCTGTCTTTGCTTCCCAAATGCTGG